>CALNXK010000036.1:892500-965000 GCA_942486035.1 Porites lobata
AGTATCAGGTTTAATACACAGGCTTAACATTATAAACATTTTTTCGTGTTTCCTGTATAAAAAAAAAGTTCTAAAGTACACAGCCACGCTACTCGCACTCTTGAATGAAACTAGCCTGTTGTTGTTGTACATATTTCATTAATTATTTTTTGGTTTTAGTTGTTAGTCAATAATTTTGCATTGTTCAGCTTTTATTTTTTCCCTAGTTCGTGGAATGCCACTTGAATAGAGATCGTTGCTCTGTGTACACTTTCCTATATTTCTCTATCCTCGCAGAAAAAAATTAATAATATCAAATGAGTCTTAGCTTGCCTTTAAGTTGTTGCAATGTTTATTTTGTAGTGGACATTTCTCAATGAATGCAATGCAAAACATGTACCTCGCTGTTTATGTAGACTCCAGAATTATAGTTCTTTATTCCCAGTACTGTTTCTAGAGGAAACAAACATGATCCTATACTAATGTTTTCTTTCATTTCTACGGACATCGCGAACTATTTATAACCTTCAATTTAAAGTCCTGCAATGTGTACATTATAATAATACGTCTTTTTATTAACCTCTATCACTCGATTGAATTTACCATTGTTGTCGAAAATCTTGACTGGGATATTTTTTTTCTGTAGCTTTTCAGTCTTTTATCCACGTTCGACACATTAAAAGCAAATGGCCTTAGTATTTTATATAAAAAGGATGAGTACAGTGTATTTACCCATATATCTCAAAAGCATGACAGATTCGTCTACCATGGGGCAGATCGATTTGATGACGCAATATATTGATTTCTCACCACCTTTAACAAGACGCTTATTCGTACTCACTTTTCATATAAACATAAATTGTAGAACTATGTTTGATACCTTAATTTTCTTTATATTGTAAAATAAATTGTCATAGTTTTAGCTTACGCTTTGCGTAAGTCAAGGGAACTCCAGAGCAAACCCGGTTGTTCTTTATTAATACGAAAATGAGACATGAGGTACAGGAAAAACGAGGCAAATGGACTAAAAACCAACCAACCAAGATGAATCAAAGCATATAATGTTGTGTAGTTCTTCCCTTCATTTAAAACTTCATTTTTCCAAAAAAAAAAAAAGAAATTGAAAAGCTTATTACTTTAAAAGGGATAAGTTTCTCCAGCATCCAGGGGTGTTGTCGAGTGGTTTTATATAAGTTCAAATTGCAAGAACATATGCTAAAATCACTAATAAAATCAGCCTACCATCTTTCTGAGGTAAGGGTTTACCCAAGACTGGATTCAAGAGTGTAACCAAGCAAATAAGGATGAAAATTTTGGAAGACATCCCTTTGGCTTGTAGACCTCCTATTCAATGTCACTTTACTAACAACAACAACCGCTATGTAACGCTGAAGAGAAATGAAATGATCTAGAAGAAAAAAACCTCAAGATATTTTTTCCCTTCCTGTGATATGGTTAGTAAGTACCAATATCCGTTTATGACCATATCGAAGGAGTCGATTTGATCTGCAAAAAAGAGTTATCTGCTTGAATATAGAAACACTCGTACACCGGTGAGGTCGGAGTCAAATACTTGCTGGTTTATCCAAAGTATCTTTAGAATCTTCTGCAAGAGCAATAGTCAGCCATTCTATAATTGTGTTTCTATTGAATTAAATAAATTTTTGTACTAGTTAGCACGGCTCAAAGCAAGCTAACCATCCATGGTATCTTCAATGGCACGTTCAAAGGTAAGGGAAAAATTTGCCCTCCCACGTGTCGGAAGTGATTATATTACATAACTTTCTTGAGTAAGATTAATGTTTGTTTTGCGAGTATTCTGTTGCAAAGTGAAGATATTGTCCTTTTCTATGCATTCAGTGAGGCAGAAAGTCATCATTAACAGTAAAACAATAAATCATTCTCTGTTTTTTTTTTTCTTCTCTATGTAAATGGTGCATTAAAAACTGGCTGACACTGAAAACCCAATCGATCGATCTATTGGTTGCAAATGGTGGCTTATATCTTTAACGAGCATACAGCGATAAGGTACGAAATTGTTTAGCAGTAACAAGCACTTGAGTATTTAAGCCATGGAATCTCAAAGTCACGATGGATTCGGCACCGTTATTGTGCAATGCAAACAGAAATTATTGTTTCTTTTCTTGGAAACGTAAGTAATTAAAATAAACTGCTTGATAGTTTTTAACTGGAAATTCAATTCCAAGGGGGAGAATTAATAAGAAAAACATGTAAAATATTGGAAAAGTGAAGGCCATAGTTGCCTTAGCTTCTCCATGGAAACAAAAAACGGAAGGTGTTATATATTAAAGGGACAGGGCTTGTGATACGACGCAACTTGTGGCCAAATTGCTACATGTCATTTAAAAGAAAGAACATTTTTCTTTCTTTTATTTTTTTTTTTTAATTCATTCCACCTATTAGTTAGTCATCCATTACAAGAACCGGGTGTGATAAGAGTTATACATTACTTTTCAAGCGATTTGAAGGGATGTTGGGTTAAGTGTGGACATGATAAATGAATTAAGGTCCTTCATTTTTCCTTCTTCATATCAACGATATAGACAATTGTTATCATACTTATATCAATTGAATATATTTGCTGATGGTACTAAGTGTATTTTTTATCAGGCTGCATGTCAAAAAATTATAGTTTTATAGCTTAGATAGATAGCTTGTTAAAAATAAATACATGGGCAGCCAGAAGCTGAATTGCGTATTTACAAATAAAAGTAAGCTAAAAATAGAATAATTTACAATACATTAATATTGAAATATTAAAAATTCAAGCATATAATATATTAAAGCATTCAAACCGAATCATTTAATTGTACTTTAGGCACGATGACAAAATAAAAGTGTTCTTAAAACGGTCCGTCTTCCACTTTGGAAGTGCAAAGTGTCGGTGATTTCTTAGTAAATATGGAGCCTTATTGGTTTCAGTTAATAACTTGTTAAGTTTGTTATCCTTGTTGCCGAGGGCAGTGTTAAAAACCTTGTCACATATGTCCTCGCAATATGAAATAATGGTCGGAATACCATGCCAGCTTCATTAAGTGCCTCGTCATAAGACAGACTGGGGCAAATGATTGATAATGCCCTTTTTTGAACCCGCTCAAGCTCACGCTGTAACTACTTGGACAGAGCATAAAAAAAACAGGCGCTGCATAAACTAGGATTGATCTTATACATGTGGCATAAAAGAGGACTAAGTCCCTACATGGAAGCTTTGCCCGTTTAGCTGAACTAGGAAATACAAACGTTTAGCCGCCAATTTTTGGAAAATATCTGTTCGGAAGAAGATTTGAGATCTAGAATTTTCGGAACATTTGTTGTAACATTTCTTGTCTGCCTGCCTCTCCTGGGATTTTCGAACACCTAACAAATGGTATAATTGCCCATTTTTAACGGATTTTTACCCGAAAAAGGTCACCTAGAATTTTCGGGAGCCTTTTTTCTGGCTGAAATTTTCGAAAAGGTAAGTTTTGATCCCTATAATTTTCGGATCAGACTTTCAGCTTGATCCAAACAGATGAAAAATTTATAGGGGATAAAAATATGCCTATATGTTCCGGTTAACTACTAAAATAGGTTTAACAATTCGATGTTTAAGTGGTTTTGAACTATATTCCCGTTGGGTGCCCCTGAGCTTTGCGCTTCTAAGTACATCAAGTTGGTTACCATTCATAAGAATAGGACGGAACTCAGACTGCTTTTTACAACTACTTCTGACGTTGTCGTGTTAAATAAGCTAATAATAAGCTGATTAAATAAAGGTTAATTTGGGCATTGTTAATGAGCAATTGGAAGCTTAGGTTTGGTCGCCACTCAAGCAAATCATTGCAGTGAGTTTCATGTGCCCAAATACCTAAAGCAACTTTTATTGGATTAGACTATCTTTATGTTTATTTATACACACTGAACACAGGGCGAAATAAATTACTACCTCGTCATCAAAATCCCACCATTTGTTTCTATAGAAATAGAAGAGAATCAGGGTAAGAACTAAAGAGCGCGTGGATAGGCTTCAGTGATTTAGAGATGAGAGACTTTTCGATTAAGGAATAAATATTATCAAAGTTGATTTGAATAGTTGTTGCATAACTAGATGAAAGATTTCGGAATTCTATTTTGAATTTACGCATTTAGATCGATTCAAGAAAACCTTTTTTTTTTCTTTTCAAAAACTGACTGATCTTCTGGTTATTTATTAAAATTTGAACACTTATGTGACTGAACATTCTTAAACTGGTTTAGATGCCAGTGAACGTCCCCATTTAAATTTAAAGTTATAGATAAAAACCCGCTTCCATACACGTATTTATATTTTAGAATTTTTATGACATAAACTGAAAAATCTTCGCTTATTCATATTCTCCCATCAAAACCGTATTCTTCCTTGCCAATTTGACGGTCATCATCATCCTTCAACCACTGGAGTGGTTGACACGATTTGCTATCGCTGTAGTCAGGTCCATCACATCATGACCTGAATCCTTACAATTACTTCGGAGTCTCTACCTCGGGGTGTGTTACTTAATACGTAAATGCACTCTGCCCAATAAGCGCCAGAAAATGAGCGATGAGATTACTTCAGTCTTTATTTGGCCGATAACAATGACCAGCAAACAGAAGACAATTTTTCTTGAGTCTTATAGAGAGATCTGTTAGCCCTCTTATACTACTACATGAAAAATTACTACAATTTGATTGGCTTAGAGCAGTGGTATTTCAGCTTAATTTGAAATACCTAGATATGTGAAAATTACAAACCTTTTGCGGGCAGTAATATAAACAACTAATAGCATGATTTGTACGTGATATTTGGCATAAATACCACTCGTGATATTTCAAAATTGTCTCAAATTTCACTCGCCTAACGGCTCGTGAAATTACGTATAACAATTTCGAAATATCACTTGTGGTATTTATGCCAAATATCACTGCAAATCATGCTATTACCTATACAAATCCTGTCACGTGTGGCATGGTCTCTCCAGCTGATGTTATGAGCTTTTCTCAGAAGGTTTATATCACAGCCGTCGAGCCGCATTTTCAACCTCGTTTACAAACGTTCTTAATGTTTGGACTTGCAATGAATTTGGTAGATTAGACTGCTTTATCGGTAAACGTACCTTACAAAGAAAACTTAATTCCTGTGTTACAATTAATACCTTATTATAGGAAATTAGTGCTTTTATTTAAGACGGGTTAATTTTTGTAAAGTCAATTTCCTCGCCATTTAATTAGTGGGGCGTTGATTTCCGCGACTTTAATTTCAAATAATTTGGTCCCAAATTCACGAAACACTTTTAACATTCTTGACGCCTAAGAAAGAAGAGTATATATATCATCAGTGTGGTGATCCGCCGGTATCATTGAAACTTTGCTTGACCCCGGCCCTTTCGTTTATGGGGGTGGGGTGGTAGCGTTCATGGTTGATATTTTTTTCCAATTTTGACTGTTTAGTCCAAGAGTTAAAGTAATATTATACACTTAATGTCAGATCCCGAGGGAAACAGTTAGTTTTGTTTTCCCGAGAGTCCTAATGTTTCCCGAGACGAAGTCGAGGGAAACATCAGTACTCGAGGGAAAACAAAACTAACTCGTATCCCGAGGGACCTGACATTAAGTGTTTTGTTGTATTTCTAGATTTGCACTTCAACAGCAACAAAAAACAACCGGAGCGAACCAAAACAGTCGACTCGATACTTAAGACAACACAAATTTAATTCTCAAAACCACTGAAGGAGTGATTCACAAAGTACTTTCCTAATATTACCTGCATCTTTTCCTCCACTAGCTGCTGCTTCTCTTCTGGGATAACTTTAAAAATCGTTGCTTCTTAGCTTGAGTTTTCGTGTTTGTGTTGTTGTCTTCATTCACGAAAAAGAAAACTGGCAGTATTTTCCCGCCTTCTGTCACGCCACTTTTAAACATGCTTTGATCACGTGCTGTAATGTATCCCGAGTGGGGCACATTGCATGCTTAATGTATCACAGTCGGAATACATTTGATTTTAGTCAAGGCCACGTGACCAAGAATCAACCAATGGCAGTCCCTGCTTAGCTGAGTGAAAGTCTAGGAATATAACAATAAGGGTATATATAATTGTAATAGAACTGAGTGGAGTCCAACTCGGTCTTAACAAGATGATTAAAGACGTAATTGGACTAAACGAAGCTCTGTTACCAGTTAATCACAACTATAACAAAATGGGTAATGTTTTAGCTCTCTTGAAAATAGTAATAAAAAAAGAAATTCAAAGAACTTTCTTGCTAGCATGCAGTGAAAAAAAGTCAATTAAGTGCGCGCGCGGTGGCGCGTACTGTCCACTGTCTTGTTACACTGTCCTATCAGTGCTAAAATCAAGACAGTTGATAGCCAATCAGATTTGAGAATTTTGTTATAGTTATGATCTTTAATTTAAAATGAACTGTTTTGCAGAACATGGGAACTGTTTTTTTCCAGTTTAGATATTCCTCAGTAGCAAGAATTTCGTGGAGATCAGATGAAATAGTCAGATTTTAAATAGCTTAAAACTTTTTTACAGCTTATACTAATCTACGTTTTGACCGTTGACGGTAAAACAAAATAAAATGACATTTTTTGGCGGCTGACGTTAAATTTTAGGCCGTTTTACAGATGACTATTAACCCACTGAGACCTGGTTTATGTATTCTAAGGTCTTTTTGTAAAGTTTTTTTCCTCGTATTCTCAAAAAATATTCAACCAGGAAAGCTACATTGAACTATTGTACTATCATCTGAAAAATTAGTGCGGTTATTTTCGTTAGAAAAGTTTAAGCGCTTTCTTGGTCGAAAAATGATTAAACTTCAAAACTTTGATAAGTTGTTTCCGCCACTACAAAATTCTCGCTAAAACTCGCAGTAGAATGACGATTTCCCGCCAAAATGACGTTGGTTTACGCGTGTACACTACTTAATACTGAGAAAATCTCGTTCTCGTAGTGGTCCTCGTCTCAGAATCTAAAGCTCTCTAATATCGGTAAAGGGAAGCACTGGTGGGGAGAGGGTGTAAAATGAGAACAATCCTTGTGAAAAAACTGATTCATCAACCTCGTCCCCAGGGTCTTCTCGCTTTCCAATATGGCGGCGGCAGGAGAGAAGACCCTGGCACAGAGCAGAAATCACGTGACTGATTTGTCCACGGAGAGCGGAAATTTATTCAAAATGGCGGGCAAAGACAAGGATGCAAGGATCTGGGTACGAGATCTTGACACTGGTGGAAAACAATCAAAATGGCGGCAAAGGCGAACTCGATGTGCACATGGAAAGAAGCTAAAAATAACCATGAATACGCGAACAAGCGCTAGCCACAGGAATACGGTAGAAGGATATTTGGATATAGCGATCTTATTTTGCTGTTCAATGACTTTCTTTCTTTGAAATTTGAAAGTTTTAACGTGCACGGCACTTGACAACTTAACTTGATTTTTAGTTACCGCTCTTTTCTCACTGCTTTTTTTGCCTTCTCTGGGTGCCAGAGGTTTTTTCTTCTCTCACGAAAACGGGAACTTTTTTCCAACCGTGAGCTCAGCTTATTGACTCCTTATTTTATCCTAGGAATTTCGAGAACGGACCTCTGGAGCCAGGTTATCTTTTTTCATGACACTTAAAACTGCTGCCCTCTGAAATTCAACCAAGGATTTATTGATTCGTAGACACTAAGAATTATCGTCAGTTTTGTTACAGATATTCATGAGGCTTTTGACAGTTGTTTTTCTATCTGCATACATTTTTACTTAAATCTGTAAACCCTAATTCTCCTGAAAGCAAGAACCATAAAACACTGTCTATTTTGTTTTAATTTCAAGAAACTTCGGCTGTATAATAACATGAAATTAAACATTCCCTTGTTTTGCCACTTGATCCGGTACAGGTAATAAAAGCTAGTAACGTTACTGTCAATCTTCATCTACTTCACAGTTTTAAGACTTTTTAGTTTGCTGTCAATATCGATCCCTGTTCACAATGTTTTGGGGTTACATGAATTAACCGTGATCTTACCGGTTTGTTTCCTCCGGTTGTTGTTGTTGTTGTTGTTGTTGTTTTTTTTTTTTTTACAGTTGTCAAAAATGAAAAAAAAGCACCCTGCTTTAGTTACTAGCTAAACATGAAGAGTGTTTCGTAGTTGATACCATTGTTTGCAATATAGCAATCCCGAAAATGTATTCTCTACTTTCATATATATTTTTTTAGAGCAAAAACGTTTTAAATCCCCGTCTGTGGTTTTATTTCACGTATTCGTTGTGACTGCACTTTGTCATGTCAATGTGCAAATTCACTATATGCCAGGGTCCAGTTGTTCAAAAATTAAAAAGTCCTATCCAATGGATAAATCTCTGTTCCAAGTTACGTTGACTGTAATAGTTTAGCTCCTCGACCCCCCCCCCCCCATACAAAATGACAGTGGATTTAAGAGAAGGCCAGTTTAGGCCATGCATATTACGATCAAATGAAAAAAAAGGCTTTACTAAACAAATTCCGCTAGAGACAGAGCACAGGTTATATATAATTAAAGTAGGGTGGGGATAGGATTCGGTAAATCAAAAATTGTATAGCACACTCGCATTTCTGGAGCATTGGCAAACCTTTGCAAAAGGACTGCTAAATTAATTGATTAACTGATCGTGAAGCTTTGCAAGTTCACCTATGATAAATCCCGAAAGAAACAAATCATTGGTTATTTTTGAACACACAAACCAAATAGCATGAGCAACAGAAATACATTTATACCTTAAAATATTCCCAGCGATTACCATTTCAGTATGGTACACAATTATGTGGCTGAAACTCGCGTGTACTGAAAGATAGACACCGATTGAAGAGTGAATAATCGTCAAATTATCTTCCAATTGTTCCTTGCTGCTGCTTCTAATTAACGGTACGCTAATCACAGTTTTCTAAACGATCAGACAGGAATTCGGTCCACCTTTTAGGTCTCAGACACTGAGAAAGTTTTCCGTGCAAGCAGAGGTCTCTCATGACGAGGCAAAAATGAGAGAAAGGAGAGAGACTGCTCTTTTTCCTTCCTCTCATTTTTGCCTCGTCGTGAGAGACCTCTGCTAGCAGGGAAAAGAAAGTTCTTCTCAGTTCCCAAGAAGAACTCAAAGAGCTCCCATCTTTGTTTTGGAAGTAATAAACCAATCGGAGCGCATGTATAAATGCACCATGAAATGCACTAATCAGCGATCGTTTTATCTCGCTGTGTGCCAGCGTCTTCTCTCCTGCCGCCGCCATATTAGATAGCGAGAAGACCCTAGGAACGAGGTTGCTGTTTAATTGATTACTAGATCGTAAACCCGGAGTAGTCAATCGATAAAAATCGGTAGCAATCAAGTGATTTTTGTCGATTGGTAATGGAAATCGGTGAAAATCGATAAACTAAAATGCAGTGTCAAATGGACATTTTGATGATTTGCACGATTTATAACGGACGTGCAGTATTGTTATTTTCCTAGCATAAGTTAGATATTACAGCTGAGAAAACACATCCACGAGTAACAACTGATTAACAAACATTAAATTGAGAAATGTGGAATTTATTACACGGGCAACTTTCTCTCTAAAATCCTTTATTTTGTATATAACAAAGAAAAAACGGTTCAGTTAATTACTTTCAGTTCTCGCAAGCAAGTAACACGAGAAATACAACCTTAGATAAAGGTTTCGTAGCCTGAATTTCAGACATCTCTTTGACTTGATGGTATGTCTGAGATTTAGGCTAAAAGATTTCCCTAAAAAGATTTTCACCGTTTTTCGTTATCAAACTATAAAAATCACTAGATTGCTGACGATTTTATTGATTTCGATTTTTATCTGTTGGCTACTTGGGGATGCAACTACACCTTGAACTACACCAACGTTATTTTGAAAGGGCGGCAGAACTAAATCGTGAAAACCTGGGCGCTTATGAACCCGGCCAATATCCGCAATCAGAAGAAAATTTGTAAACCTGGCTCCAGCTTTTCAAACGTTGGATAGCGCTATCCATCGGATAAATATCTACCCAGCAGATAAAGCAATTATTTTCCCTTAAAGTTATCTGCTGGAAAGTGATTTATCCAGTGGAAAGCGCTATCCAAAATTGGAACAACTGGGACCTGGTTTTAAAGAAAAGAGAAGATTTTTAACGATTTTTTGAAAAGTGATATTTGTTTGATCCTTCGACTCTCAATTGCAACTTAATCGTCAATTTAATTCACTGTTTGAATGAACTGAGTTTTCATTTTTTGATGCACAGATGAACACATGCTGTTCCGATACAAATCGATGAAATCGGTAAAACTCGAGATAAATCGATGAATGAAACGTGAGTTCCATCGATTTCTGCCGATTGATCGATACTATCGATATCAATCAAATCAGATTTACCGATTGTTATCGATTTATCGATTGATAAATCGATACTGATTTTTATCGGTTGACCTACTCCGGGACGTAAGGCATTTAATATTTTTTTGTTGCTTGCTATGAGAACACACTAGTGAACGCCACACGCATTCCGCTTAATAGTTTCCATAACTGATTAAGTTAAAGTGTTATATTTAGGCAGGCACCATCTTTTATTATTTTTTCTTATAATGAGGAAATTACAGTGAGCTAATTTGGGAAAACATTTCCAATCAAATGTGGTTTTGAAAATTGGGTAAAAGTTTAGCCTCGTGTTTGTGTTTGTCATAAGGGTCAATTTTTATGTTCAGATTTTATGATTTAAAACTAAAACTCAAGCATTGTAAACAATTTTTGTGTGTGTGTTCAGAGCATGATTTTCATATTAAACAGTGTATTTACCAACCTTTCCTCTAGTTTGCCAAAGAAGCTTTAAAAGCAGCCATTCATTATGAAAGGTGTTTCCAGTCTATGGGTCATGGTGTCGCGTCATCAGTATGGAAGTTTTGCTCTCGTTTCTCAGACTGCAAAGAAACCAGTGGGGACGTCGCAAAATGTCGTCTCTTTTCTCTCGCTGATATTATCGTGGTATTTAGATATCAATTTTTATATCACATATTTTGATCAAATTAATTAATGGTGATATATATTGTATGGGGTGTCTACTTTTTTTAAGGTTATCCCTATGGCTTTTTCTCTTGTTATTTGTTTAATTATTCATTTGATTATTTTGTATTATTTGTAATTTGAGCCATTGAATTGTAACAAATAAATGTATAACTGAATTGCTTACCAGAAAGGTAACCGGACTCGACTCTTATAATTATTGTTATCCTTATCCTTATCAGTGTCGCTTTAGAAACCCGGCGTTATGGCGGTAAACCACATGGTTACCCGAACTTTTAGAGACACAAAGAAAAATGAAAGAAAACAATGTTTCTAACTAAATTTCACACATAAGATAATGGAATTGACAATTTAAAAGACTTTTAAAAATATGTTTTATTAGGTTATCGCACATGTGCTATCGAAGCCTGTACTCGCAGCACACTTGAGAGAAAACAAACAAACGCCAAAATAGAAAGAAGCGAAACAAACAGTCAAAATGAAACACGAATAGAAACGTCGGGGCTCTAAGGTTCGTTGTAAGATAATGGTCAAAGTGCTCTTCTATTCGACCATCAACTAGTACTTTTAAATTTGAGGTCCTACTTATGAAAGCATAATCCCTATAAAATAGTAGATTATACTATATCTCTGTTTGTAGACCTCACTCGTATCCCTTCAGGAGTGCTTCAATCATATCATCTTCCAAGGTCTTCTCGATGTTCAGAGACAACTTCCCCTTCCGAGTAATATCTGACAGGCGTGAAAAGTGAGACGCTAGTCGTTGTGAGTCATCGTCGACACCTTCTTCTTCACCATCATCGCCACTTTCCTCCTCACCATCGTCGCCACTTTCTCCATCATCACCGTCGTCACCGCTTTCCTCTTCACTATCATCATCATTTTCGTCATCATCGCCATCGTCACCACCTTCTTCTTCGCCATCATCACCACTTTCCTCCTCATCATCTTCACCACTTTCTCCGTCATCACCGTCGTCACCACTTTCCTCTTCACCATCATCACCTTCTTCGCCATCATCGCCACTTTCCTCCTCACCATCTTCGCCACTTTCTCCATCATCACCGTCGTCACCACTTTCCTCTTCACTGTCATCATCATTTTCGTCATCATCGCCATCGTCACCACCTTCTTCTTCGCCATCGTCGCCACTTTCTTCCTCATCATCTTCACCACTTTCTCCATCATCACCGTCGTCACCACTTTCCTCTTCACCATCATCACCTTCTTCGCCTTCATCGCCACTTTCCTCCTCACCATCGTCACCACTTTCTCCATCATCACCACCTTCGCCGCTCTCCTCTTCATCAACATCCTCATCACTTTCCGCTTCATCAGACCCTGAATCTTGGATATATTTACTAGTTAAGTAATCTTGGTCATCGTTTGAGCTGTCATCTGTCCCTGCGGTTCTGTAGTCTTCTGGAACACATATGAAACAAAATTATGCTATTGACTTCTTTCTTAATGTCTCATTTCACTGTGTCATCAGCACCATTTAACACGTCTCTAACAAACTTTTGATACACATTTTATGTCTTCGCTATTATCCAGAGTAACAGAAAGACCAATGGGAAAGGAATTGAAAGAAAAAAACGTGAACACAGCAGAAAAAGAGCATCCCTAAATTTTAGCACATCATTTCAATTATTCATCCTATGTCTGGAAAATATGTGTAGGGAATACATGGCATGTGTACATTATTTTTCATTCATACCTGCTCTTCTCATCAAGTCTAGCCAATGTCGTACCTCATCTGCGTAATCTGACGCATCTCTCTCTACAATAAGTAAACAAACAGCCTAAATATAATGAACTCGCCCCTATGCATACAGGTAATCCAAGACAGTCTTAGATCGTGGATTCCATGTTGGGATTCCGAATTACGGGTACTTGATTCCCGATTCCTTTATTCCGAATCCCAATTGCTTGGGGGATTCCAGATTCCTTGAGCTGAATTCCGGATTCCCAAGCTCAGGATTCCGGGTTCCATAAGTAATCGGGAAAGAAGTTTATTTTTAATTGTATATATATTTTTTCACGTGTGAGAAAAATTATACGTCCAATCAAAAGCCACAGAGGAGTGTGAGTTTCGCGCCAAATTTCCCGCCTTCTTAGGCGCTTGTAGCTTGCAGTGCCATCGGTTTTGCTAGTTGCTTCGTAGACATTCAACTATGAAGAAGGGTTTTTCTCGAAGTTATTCTCACTGAAAAGTTCCAAAATTTCACGGAAATTGGAGTGGAATAGTTTCGTAATATATTTCACGGTTAGTGAAGAAAATTTTCAAGAGCCGGCAAATCAAAACAACAGCAGAAGTGGGAAAAACAGAACGAGACTAAAAAAAACTTAAGTTGCACTTGTAATAGGACCTATTTCTTTTTGTCTTCTGTTTATACACGAACCGGTCATTTTATTCAGATTCATTCATCTTTAATTGTACATTCAGAGCAAACAGTTAATATGAATTACCATCCCTGGCGTGATCCTTTCCAGCATTATAATTTTTACCAAAAGTTTCCATTACTCGTCATTTCTCGGTATTAAGGTGTAGCGGCAAATGTTAGCATTTTGAAAGGGTTTGAAACAAAAGGCTGGCAAAGTGATGAAGGTCTTAGTACAGGCGCGGATCTGGGATAAGTACTGACCGATTTTCTAAGTGAGAGCCGAAGGTGCAAGCTTCCTGGGGAAAGGGGGACGGTCCGGGGTATGCGCCACCAGGAAATATTTTGGATTTGAGCTCCCTAAAGTCCCCTTTCCTGGGTTTCTGAGTCATTCAGACAAGATATCGGTCAGTTCCATTCTCCTCGGGTTCTGAACGCCTGGAACAGGGCTCAATCATTGCGTAATACTACTCATATTTGAAGTCCTAGTGTTACTGATAACAAGTAGCCATTACGACGATGACCACAGTTCCTTTGAAAGCAGCCACACTTACATTTTAGCAAAATATCAGCGGCAATGCCAAATGAACGCCGCCATTTTAGGACTGAAGTCAATCCCAGTACTTCCACCGAAGAATTTCAAAAGTAAATTTCTTCAATCAGTGATGAAATACACCACAAATGGTGTGTCAACTTTCACTCCTCTTATTTTGGAGCTTGAAATTTTTAAGGCTTGGGATGTTAACCCAAATCCCGGTCCAAGGGGCAACACGAAGTACAAGATGAACTAACTGTGCCCTCGGATATCTTTACCAGGAAATGGTCTTAAACTAGGCCAGTGGAACGTAAATAATTTAACGGACTCTAAGCTGGAGCAAATAAGGTTACTACTAACTGCGAATCAACATGAAATTGATGTGCTTTTTCTAATCGAAACCTTTCTCAAGCCAAACAAGCTTGACTGGGTTCTACAAATACCTGGCTACACGTTTTTCAGAAAAGACCCACAAGGATCGAAGAAAGGCGGTGGAGTTCTTGCTTTATGTCGCTGACAGACTTAAGGTCGAAAGAATCTCAAGCCTGGAAGAAAACGTACTTGAAACCGTTTGGTTACAAATCCATCCGTACAAGTCAAATCGACCGTTCGCCTTCATAAACTGCGGACACGGATGCCAGGTTAGACCTTAACATCGAAGCGGCGTATTTAAGGAACCAAGAATTACATGTTTTTGAACACTTAAACATGAACATCTTCGACCCTGCATATTAAAAACATCGATTAGCGAAAGCCCTGAAAAGCTTAAATTTGAGTCAACTCGTAAATGAAGTTACACGTCCTGTGAGCTCTACATGTCTCGACAACAGCTATACAACACACCCGGGTTTCATTGCTGATATTTCTGTACCAAACATCGGTCTTTCGGACCATCTATTGGTATTTATTAGACAAAAATATTCTAGAAAGCAGAAAAATGAAATTCACAGTACCATTGAATGTCGTGACTTAAAGAACTTGAATACTGATGAATTACTACAAGATCTGCAATGTACCCCATGGGATGCTGCCTTTGTTTTCGATGATATAATGATATTTTGAGTTCAATAGAAACAATGCTTAATGATGTTCTATATCGACACATTCCACTTAAATCCAAACGTGTCAAGAGACCCAACCAACCTGGGACAAAGGAGATTCTTCATTCTATGAAAACAAGGGACAAATTGTTAAAAAGGCGCGGAATTCGAATTTGCCTAAGGATTGTTCACGATTCACGCATGCGAAGGTCAAACCACAAATCTTCTTAGAAAAGCAAAGAGAAGTTTTTTTCGTGAAAAAATCGACGAGAACAAAGGAAACCCGAAAGGTTTCTGGAAAGCTCTGAAATCGTTAAGCTGGACAAGTAAACCTCGAGTTCGTATCAACGAAATAACTACAGAAAATGAATTGGTCTCGACGAAGCCGTCATAGCAAACGAGCTAAACGAGTACTTTGTTAACATCCTAGAACAAATTGGTGACAACAACGATGCTGGCGTAGATTTTGAAAACACAAAGCTGAAAAACTTTGTTCACTGAAGATTAAACGTAGATGCGGTTTACAACATTCCTCTATTAACGATTAAGCAAACCTTTGCCCTTATAGATAAAATCTCAACTAACAAGGCCTCTGGTTACGATAGCCTAAGCGTACTTGTACTCAAGAAAATTGCACCGGTGTTTGCAAATCTCTTATGCAAATTACTTAATCTTTCAATACCGACAAACAGTTTTCCTAACCACTGAAATTAGCTAAAGTCACACCACTGCACAAATGTGAAGCACGAAATAATATCAACAATTTTCGCCCCATATCGCTTTTACCTATCCTTTCGAAAATTCTCGAAAAGCATGTGGCCAGCTCTCTACCTGTTTTCTTAAGTAAAAATAACTTATTATACGAGCTGCAATCAGCCTTTAGGTCAGGACACTCAACTGAAACAGCCTTAATCAGACTCACGGATCAGATTCTTAGAAACATGGACAATGACGAAGTGACCGATCTGTTTTTTATAGATTTCCGAAAAGCTTTTGATGTGATTGATCATGAACCTCTTCTAAAACAGTTGTCTATCTACGGTGCTACCCCTTCTTCTGTTGCCTGGTTCAAATCCTACTTGTTTGAGAGGAAGCAGTACTAAGTCCGGTGCTCTTCCTTTTGTTCGTCAACGATATGCCCCTCCACGTCCAAAAGTCAACTACGGACATTTATGCAGATGACACCACCTTATCGTTGAGTTCAAACTGGAAAACCCTGCCATTACTAAATCAATCTTTGCCACAGGACTTGAGTGAAGTAGAGAGATGGGATAGAGAGAACAAAATGTATATGAATAAGCAAAAAACTAAAGCTTTGTTGGTAACGGGGAAGCGCCTACGAAAGCGCATGGTCTAAGATACAGGAAAACTGGGAGTAAAAACGGATAACGCAGAAATTGATCAAGTCGCAAACCATAAACTTCTTGGTATGATCATTGATGAAGATCTAACTTACGAAGTGCATGTCGATAAACTCTGCAACAAATGTTCGAAGCGACTCGGCCTTTTACGCCGTATTAGCCCCTACTTAAAGAAAAACCAGAGGATAATCTATTTTAACGCAGTAATTAAACCTCTTATGATGTATGCAAGCACAGTATGGACTTCGTACAACAAAGAGGTACTTGAGAGAATTCTCCGTATGCAGAAACGGGCCGCACGTATTATTCTTGAAACACAGCGCACAAGTCGAACAGTAACATTATTTAACAACCTAAGCTGCATCCCCTTTTATAATGAAGCGCACATTAAACGTTGTGAACTGGCCTTTAAAAGGATAAATGGTAGTCAGTTACCCGACTGTTTAAGTGTATCTCTAAGAAAAAACTCCGATGTTCACTCAAGAAACACGAGAAATTGTAATGCAGACTTATTTTGCCCTCATCACAGGAACATCTCGGAGGGAGGACGCACTTTTGCTGTAAGAACTGTAAAGGACTGGAACAATCTACCCCAATCACTAAAAACAAAGAAGTCTGAAATCCTTTAAGGCTGAATAATGGAAAATAGTTTTAAATTCTCAGAAGTCGAAGGGATCGTTTGACCTAAATTAATGACAATAGATAGATATTGGATGCTCTTCGTTTTTAACAGTTTTTGATTTTTATTTTTATCGAATTCTACAAATTATTTTATCGTAAATGATAATTTATTGCTGATGTATTTTTAGAGGGCCACAAGTTGATCAGTAATGTTCAGTTACTGTTACGTGTCACCCTCATAAAATAAAGTCTCTTACTTACTTAGTTACTAACTAAGCCTTGCAAATAGGCGAATTATTTCATTAAGGTTAATTTCCATTTTGTTTGTTGAAAATGGAGCAAGACATCAACTTGGGAAGTTTTTTTTTACAATTAAAAAACACCCGGACGATTAAAGTCAACCTACTTTTAAAAATATATTTTTTTATATGAAAAATGTGACCGATTTCTGTAAAACGGTACTTGGAAAAAGGTGTGGATCCGCGTCTGCAGTATGTGTATATAATAAACACAGTACCACATGGAAAGTGCTTTGTACGGTATTAAGGCAGCCGTCGATTATGTATCAGATATCTCACTCGTTCGCTGCGCTCACTCATTCGATTTATGATGCATCAACAACCCCCGTGTAATATACTATAAGATCAGACTGCCCAATAGTTGAACTAGAACAGAATACAAGTAGACTGATGGAACTGGATTAAATCTTCCCAAGAAGCATGAAACTCTGAGTAGCAATAACTGTTGAAAATTTAATCCAGTTCTATTAGTCTATAAAACTACTCGTAATTATAATATGATATATATATGGAGACTCCTGAAACTCTAATTTCTCAGTTCGTTAAAACATATCGCAGGAAAATAAAGTGAGCTGAATTAAATTGGAGGCATATCAAGTCAGCAAACAAAACAGTTTTCATTTCACTGCATCTCATTTATTTTTTTTCTGAGTTCCATTATAAGGGTAAATATCACTACATTAACCCTTTGAGCCTTAAGAGTGATCAGCATCAAATTTCTCCTCGTAATATCAGTGAATTGTAAAACAGAGTGGTCATGAGAATTGCGGACATGATCACACAATATGATTTTGCTTGTCATTTTATCAACTTCTCCCAACTTTTTCTGTCGGAAATTAATAGGGGCAACAAATGAGAATTCAAATTTTGATCTTAGGGTTCTTAGGGTATTAGAAAAGAAAAGAAAAGAAAGTTGAACACGTCTTAGTTTCCTACATTGTGCCGCTTAGAGTGTGGGGGAGACCAAAAACTTGACCATCGGCTGCTTTTTAGCAAACAAGACTTTCGACCAAAGGGCGACGATGATTCATCTAGCAGTAGCTGCAATTTTGTATTTAAACATGTTTATCGCTTCTTATATATTTAGGTTAGTTTTATTATATTGCAGAGAAAATGCTAGTGTTATATTTAGGTAATGCATTGTTCAATCAATGGTAGTTACGGCACAAGATCAGAGATGAAATGCGAACTTTTTGCTCTCAGATGATATTGAAATACACTGTAAAGGCGGAATTTCGGTGCATCTACCTTTGTCACGAGTGACTGAAGGACCAGCTCTGGTCCTTAATACTTTCTTGTTTGTGTGCTGTCGTCAACATTTCGCGAGGTAGTAATATAACGACAGCAAAGCCTTTCGCGGCGTGAGTGATATATAATTTCTTGTTCGCGCGTTTCTGGCCAAAAAAAATAATAATAATCCACAAGAAAAATAACCCAGACGTCTACAAGGAGGGCTAATTAAGCCACAAATTAAGCGCAAGGGTGTTATATTAGCAAAGATACATCGAGTGAAGTCGGTTGATCTAAAACGGTAGAATTCAGAATTGCACGTTAATTCAGGATATTTGATCGACGCAATAAATGGGTGCGGCAGTGGCGCCACAGATTGATCAAACTCTGGCCATGGCTGTAACCAGAGACCTTGGACAATGTCGGGATCGATGTCAAATAAAAACCGAAAACTACAGTAATCATATGTTATAACAACTTACGTAATTCTTAATTCGTACTTCGTTAAGTAAAAATGATTTCTCAATTAGTAGTGGGTCGTTCTGATTCTTAATATCTTAATCTGCTTAAAAAAATTTATATTAATGGTTGAAAAAAAAAACTTTGGCGACTGGGCGCAATATACAGCGAACTCAATACCTCAACTTCAGTGTCGACAAGGGTTTCAGAAATAAAGGAAGAAAGTAGTACTCATATCGTCCAATGACTACATGTTGGCCTGAAACGGTGTTTTTGAAAACAACCATAAGTTGGTGTAATATGAACATTTCATGATGATATTGAAGCGACATGCATATAGCAAAGAAATCTTTTTCACTATAGGGGTGACGTTCGTGGCCAAAAGACCAAACCTTATCCGAGAAAAATGTACATCAGGCGAGAGCCTAAGATTCCTCAAACGCAATTGCGTGTATAAAGCAACATTTATTGAAATTGTCCGTAATAAATCATAAGGAAGGGGAGGAGGGAAAGGGTTAAAAGCATACCTTTTTCTCCAGTAGTAATCAAATATATTCTACATTTTTAGAATTATAAGCTTCAAGCGGCTATTTTGCTGCGGTAAAATCACCCTCCTGCTTTTTACTCATTGATTTATCATTTTCGGTAAAACGTGGACACCGAGGAAAACTGCTTAGTGATAGAAAAGGAAAATGGTGGGTGTGAAAGAGGGATTTTGAAGGAGAGCCGTGAGTGGGGGTAAGTGGCAGGTCATACCTTGTGTTTATGATGTACAGTAAAATAGAAAATTTGAAGGGAAAAAAGAAAAGAAAAGAAAAGGTTAGTCAAAGGACCCATAAATACTGGAGCAGGCGCATCTTTAAGAGAAATTCAACTAGAACCGTCTATGATGCGTTTCCAGTACCACGGCGACGGACACGTAAAAAAGGTCTAGGGAAGCAAAGTGTTATGTAGCATAGCAAAATAAGTTACTTAGTATACTCGTCAAAAGTTTTTTCACTGGTAATCTCTTCTAACAGCGAATTACGTGACAGAGAACGACAAATTTTCCTGAAATGTCGTTCAGTTGGGATTGCAATTTTCAAAAGCCGGCACGCCTATATTCTACGAGCAATATAACATGGAAATATGTTTTCACCCCAGATATTGAACTGTCGAATTATCAGTAGGCATTTTTCTTTCGTTTTCTTTTCTTTTCTTATCTTTTTTTTCTGTGGTATTGTTATTCAGTTAGGACGCGTTTGTATCTTTAGTCTAACACTTTTCACGAAACTTTATACAAAAAAAGTTTGCTAGAGCTGTTGTTCTGTATGATCAAACATAACTTAATTAACTTTAACTGCAAGCATTGAATGGATTCTTTAAAGTTAACTCTTATTAATCAAACCTCCCTCTCCTTAACCGGTATTACATGCAAAAATTCCCTGTATTATTGTTTGTTTTCTAACGTTTTATGAGGTAACACCAAACCCCTTTGTTAATTTTGAAGTTGGTCACTTAATTGACTCGGCGGTTCTGAACATAAAATCAATTCTAAACAAAAACAGGAAAATAACGATCGGACAGTGATATGTTTGTAAATTTGGATTCTTACCATGATACGATGGCAAAGGCTTGGCGTGGATTGTACAAAGAAGAGCCACAAGACAAAGAAAAATGTGCTTTTTGAATGCCATCCTGTTACCGTAACCCTGTAAAACTATTGAAAACCTCTCTGCTCAGTGAATCCAAAGAAGCCACTCCAACAATTACTGACAAAGCCAGGGCTTCGAAAGAAGTAAGCGATTTATAGAGGCTTCAGTAGACCATATTACCTGTGGTTTATGATATTAGTTTTCCACTTAAGAATAAAGCTACGCGTTGGCAAATATCTAGCGTTGTCAAGGTAGCTTTAAAGAAAACGGCACCGTCATTAGAAAAACAATCAATATCTGTTAACAATTATGCGCCAATTACCCAGGGTAAAGCCGTATTGTTCTTTTAATTATTTCCTCCAATTAGGCGGTTGTCTGTGGTCTTTTATAATCATCGATAGGACTCATAAATATGCTGTTTAGAACGCCGTTTGTTTAAGCTACTTAACTTGTAAAGTTTAAGCGTTGACGTTTTATATTACTCCAATGTTTCTTGTCGTAGCTGCTTTTATGCAATTGGCTCTGGATCCTTCGACGAACACACTTCACCATCATCACCGTCATGCGTGAAGGAGTGAGTAGTCCATATTAGTAATTTGCCATCATTGCCGGGCTAAATAAATAAAATTCTATTTTTAATTCTGTTAACATTTTCTTTTATGCTGTGTCTGCACGAAGCTTATAGTGCTTACGAGTAATATTGATACAGCATTTGGGTAAATGTCAACTGGATATGGAGCCGTGTTACTTTGAATAAACCCTAAAGCCGAAACCCTTACCTTGAAAACTGAGCCTTTGCTGTAAACGTTGTAGGTTTCAAAATTGGTTTCATTTCCCCGAGTTAATGAACTTCGTCTTAAAGCGATTTTAAAACAAATAACCGCCAACCGTCAAAGCCACTACCTCAAAGATATAATTTTTACATCTTCAAATGAAAACTCTTTTTAAAGATTTTAAGCCCGGCCAAGGAGATGATGGGATACCAATATACCCGGGTTTTTCCTCGTACGATACCAATATACCTTAAAAGTGTAAAATCTTTGATACCGAGTACCTGAATTTGTCTTCAAACAGAATACCATATACCTAATTTTTTTATTGCAAGTAAAAGACATACAAAAAAGAATAAAATTGCAAAGACTAAATAAAGTAATAAAAAGAAACAAAAACAAAACAAAAAAACAAACAAATAGCGAATTTACACACTTACATGTCAATACTTACAAATATTAAACTAGATTACAGCAGTGCTAATTCCATATATTACTTTACTTAGTATAATTAACTCTTACCCTTTTGTTTTGTTTTGTTTTGTTTTTTTTTTGCTTTCTTTGTGGTGAAAGTAATATAAATATTCCTGGTAGGTGCAGATACTACTAATTTATGTTTTTTGGAGTTAGGAGACCTAAAAATGGTTTGTCAGTTGTTTACTGAGACTCCAGACTGTCCAACCATTTTAGGTGAAATTGGGATATTGTTTAACTATAGACTATAAATGACGCGGCGTCGAGGTCTCGAGCCACAAGGGGGTATGGGAGCATGCCCCCCCAGCAAAGTTTGAAAGGTTGAAGCTCCAAACCACCATTTCCAGTGTTCTGAGAGGAAACAGTTACAGTCACAAATGTTTGGTAAATTGATCGTCATTATTATGCTTGTTTACAGTACTAGATAGTGACAAAACTGACTTTTCCAGGGAGGGACTTTGAATAATGGAAATATTTGTGACTTCCGTGCAGATTGAAATTGACGGTCGAACCGCTTTCTCCTGGGCTTAGATGACTCATTTATAACATTTCTTTTTTTTTTTTTTTTCATAACATGTGGAAAACACCAGAAGATATTTTTCGATATTTTGACACACTGAAAGCCACTCGAACTGGAAGAACACTATCTCATGTACGCGATCGGAATAACCACGCATTTAGAAGGCCCTTGAAGATGGCAGATGTAGCTAAGAACCCTTTCGTCTCTTTGTCACTTTGCGTGGCTTCGTGGAAACGTGCTCGATACATGTTATATTTATGGAAGCTTTAGAATATCAGTTTCAGATGACTACAACTCTATTTGGTTTTCTGGTATAAGTATTATAAGATTTGGACGAAATTATCAAGATTAAGCACACATGTCAAAATCGGGATTTTTGCCATCCCGATCGCATATTGGGGCGTTGGGATGGTTGGAAAGTCTGCTGATGAATTCACCTAGATACAATGTACAGTCAAAACCAGTTAATATGGACACTGAGGCGGGGGCGGGGCGGTGTGGGGCATAGAAAGTGTCCGCTGTATTAACAGGGTTCCCGTATTAAGCGGGTCCATCTTGTAGTCTATATTAAAATCAAAAGCACACTTTTTATTCTAACAAATATACTAAATAAATAGAACGGAACATTAAGCATCGTCCAATAAAGATCTCTAACCTTCAAAAAACCCGTCATTCTGCAGAATATGTTCTTAAACACTCAAAAGTCCCTCATTTATACGCAAAGTTCCCTGCATAACTCGTCTGATGCCAAAATAGTATAAAATTGACGCCTTCAATTCATCCTGTCCCTTTTTTTAGCGTTGGGATCATCGAAATTCTGTCACTTAGAGTTTTTTAACCATAAGGTTTATTACAGCACACAGTTGACAATGAAGTGTCGGCATTATCGAGGTTGACTTTATGTGAATCTGTTGATTGGCAAGGAAAAAGGTGCCCACTGCCTCTATTAAGCTGTGCCCGTAAAGCGGGTTCGCCTTATAACTTTTTGGTGCACTTCTGTCGGTCACGAGGTTTATTCTTTCCTTTCCAGTCCCAACCCCTAGCGAACTTCTGTCGAACACATTTCGATTACTTTGCCATCGACATTTATATTCTTAAATCAAAATATCTACATAAATTCGTGTCTAAATACCAAATACCAAAAATTGAGAAAAAAAAAACTCATATATTGTAACGCCAAAATACGCGGTACGGTATAAAGGCGAATGAAAAAGACTACGAATGCCCAAAACGCCTAGCCAGGCCTTTTTGATATGGCGAGGATGTTTTTTGTTGCCGCGTTCAGCTGGACAAGAAGAATCGTTCGTTAATTTGGTATTGCTTTTTGTCTCCTAACTGACGATGTCATAGTAGTCAAATAAATGCAGAATCGAACTACAAAACGATTAAGTGTCAATTGAAACGTTCAGTGGCAGAATTCGACGCTGAATTATTCTAGAAGTCTTCGCCACTGTGCTTCCTTTCTCATGATATTTTTTCAACGTGCTTCCAAGCTTTTTGACTTGATAATAAGCAGTAATGGCTCACAGCTACATTATGTAACTAGTTTTTAATATAGTGGCCCATGTTGTCTTACTCAATTTTGGGCCGTAATTAAACTTTTAAGTAAGTTATCATTGACCAAAATTTATCAAAGTGTCTCTCGAGGACGATGCTTTTTCTAAGGGGGGAAGAAAGTTATTTTTAAGATGGAGTTATCTTTTAAGTTTAGTTTTGTTTCATAAAGTGGGTCAAGGTTAGTCTTGATTTTTGACCACGTATTTATTTTCCTGTTTTGATCTTTCGCTTTTTCTTGTACTTGAATTTATGCTTAGCTCACGAATTTACTTATCGCCATTTTAGGAATATACTTCGCTTGTCGTTGTCAGATGTTAGTTTTTCATAAGTGGTCGAGTATGTTATATTAGAGCTGACCTTGGTTTACTAGTGTCGTCGAAGTTCCGGTTTGGGTTTGTTAACCAGAGTTTTAGTTTTTCAGTGGTTTGTGAACTCTTGCCGAACACAACCATGTAGGTTCTGTCATACCAAAACATTACCCACACCGATTTCACCGTAATTTTATTCCCACGGTCAGTTAACCCAAACATGTCCAGCTTTGGCAAAAAAAAACCCGCGACTCTGCTCGAAATAAGGACTAGAACTTAGTAGAAGAAAGTTGGTGAGTAAGTGAAAGAGTTAGAAGAGTAAGAAGATTAAGATTGTTAGCAGAAGTCGAAGAAGAATAAAGGCATTAAAATGTAAATCAGATTCCTGGTTCCTCATCGTGTAGCGAGCAAGTTGCTCGAACACACCCCTACATATTTTGGTGGAGAATACGTTATTTCGGTGGACAACGTTCTTATCTTTTAATAATTATTTAACCGCCAACCGTCAAAGCCACTACCTCAAAGATATAATTTTTACATCTTCAAATGAAAACTCTTTCTAAAGATTTTAAGCCCGGCCAAGGGAATGATGGGATACCAATATACCCGGGTTTTTCCTCGTAAGATACCAATATACCTTAAAAGTGTAAAATCTTTGATACCGAATACCTGAATTTGTCTTCAAACAGAATACCATATACCTAATTTTTTTATTGCAAGTAAAAGACATACAAAAAAGAAAAAAAAAACAGAATAAATAAAGTAATATAAAGAAAACAAAAAACAAGAAAACAAACAATTAGCGAATTTACACACTTACATGGCAATACTTACAAATATTAAACTAGATTACAGCAGTGCTAATTCCATATATTACTGTACTTAGTATAATTAACTCTTACCCTTTTGTTTTGTTTTGTTTTGTTGTTGTTTTTTTTTTTGCTTTCTTTGTGGTGAAAGTAATATAAATATTCATGGTAGGTGCAGATATTACTAATTTATGTTTTTTGGAGTTAGGAGACCTAAAAATGGTTTGTCAGCTGTTTACTGAGACTCCAGACTGTCCAACCATTTTAGGTGAAATTGGGATATTGTTTAACTATAGACTATAAATGACGCGGCGTCGAAGTCTCGAGCCACAAGGGGGTATGGGGGCATGCTCCCCCAGTAAGTTTTGAAATGTTGAAGCTCCAAAACACCATTTCTAGTGTTCTGAGAGGAAACAGTTAAAGTCACAAATGTTTGGTAAATTGATGGTCATTATTATGCTTGTTTACAATACTAGATAGTGACAAAACTGACTTTTCCAGGGAGGGACTTTGAATAATGGAAATATTTGTGACTTCCGTGCAGATTGAAATTGACGGTCGAACCGCTTTCTCTTGGGCTTAGATAACTCATTTATAACATTTCTTTTTTTTTTTTTTCATGACATGTGGAAAATACCAGAATATATTTTTCGATATTTTGACACACTGAAAACCACTCGAACTGGAAAAACACCATCTCATGTACGCGATCGGAATAACCACGCATTTAGAAGGCCCTTGAAGATGGCGGATGTAGCTAAGAACCCTTTCGTCTCTTTGTCACTTTGCGTGGCTTCGCGGAAAAGTGCTCGATACATGTTATATTTATGGAAGCTTTAGGATATCAGTTTCAGATGATTACAACTCTATTTGGTTTTCTGGTATAAGTATTATAAGATTTGGACGAAATTATCGAGATTAAGCACACACGTCATAATCGGGATTTTTGCCATCCCGATCGCATATTGGGGCGTTGGGATGGTTGGAAAGTCTGCTGATGAATTCACCTAGATACAATGTACAGTCAAAGCCAGTTAATATGGACACTGAGGCAGGGGCGGGGCGGTGTGGGGCACAGAAAGTGTCCGCTGTATTAACAGGGTTCCCGTATTAAGCGGGTCATTCTTGTAGTCTATATTAAAATCAAAAGTACACTTTTTATTCTAACAAAAATACTAAATAAATAGAACGGGACATTAAGGATCGTCCAATAAAGATCTCTAACCTTCAAAAAACCCGTCATTCTGCAGAATATGTTCTTAAACACTCAAAAGTCCCTCATTTATAGGCAAAGTTCCCTGCATAACTCGTCTGATGCCAAAATAGTATAAAATTGACGTCTTCAATTCATCCTGTCCATTTTTTTTAGCGTTGGGATCATCAAAATTTTGTCACTTAAAGTTTTTTAACCATGAAAAAAGAAAGATTTATTACAGCACACAGTTGACAATGAAGTGTCGGCATTATCGAGGTTGACTTTATGTGAATCTGTTGATTGGCAAGGAAAAAGGTGTCCACTGCCTCTATTAAGCTGTGCCCGTAAAGCGGGTTCGCCTTATAACTTTTTGGTGCACTTCTGTCGGTCACGAGGTTCATTCTTTCCTTCCCAGTCCCTACCCCTGGCAAACTTCTGTCGAACACATTTCGATCACTTTGCCATCGACATTTATATTCTTAAATCAAAATATGTACATAAATTCGTGTCTAAATACCAAATACCAAAAATTTAGAAAAAAAAAAACTCATATATTGTAACGTCAAAATACCGTATAAAGGTGAATGAAAAAGACTACGAATACCCAAAACGCCTAGCCAGACCTTTTTGATATGGCGAGGATGTTTTTTGTTGCCGCGTTCAGCTGGACGAGAAGAATCGTTCGTTAATTTGGTATTGCTTTTTGTCTCCTAACTGACGATGTCATAGTAGTCAAATAAATGCAGAATCGAACTACAAAACGATTAAGTGTCAATTGACTCTTACCCTTTTGTTTTGTTTTGTTTTGTTGTTGTTGTTGTTGTTTTTTTTTTTGCTTTCTTTGTGGTGAAAGTAATATAAATATTCCTGGTAGGTGCAGATACTACTAATTTATGTTTTTTGGAGTTAGGAGACCTAAAAATGGTTTGTCAGCGGTTTACTGAGACTCCAGACTGTCCAACCATTTTAGGTGAAATTGGGATATTGTTTAACTATAGACTATAAATGACGCGGCGTCGAAGTCTCGAGCCACAAGGGGGTATGGGAGCATGCTCCCCCAGTAAGTTTTGAAATGTTGAAGCTCCAAAACACCATTTCTAGAGTTGTGAGAGGAAACAATTAAAGTCAAAAATTTTTGGTAAATTGATGGTCATTATTATGCTTGTTTACAATACTAGATAGTGACAAAACTGACTTTTCCAGGGAGGGACTTTGAATAATGGAAATATTTGTGACTTCCGTGCAGATTGAAATTGACGGTCGAACCGCTTTCTCTTGGGCTTAGATAACTCATTTATAACGTTTCTTTTCTTTTTTTTTTTCATAACATGTGGAAAACACCAGAAGATATTTTTCGATATTTTGATACACTGAAAACCACTCGAACTGGAAGAACACTATCTCATGTACGCGATCGGGATAACCACGCATTTAGAAGGCCCTTGAAGATGGCGGATGTAGCTAAGAACCCTTTCGTCTCTTTGTCACTTTGCGTGGCTTCGCGGAAAAGTGCTCGATACATGTTATATTTATGGAAGCTTTAGAATATCAGTTTCAGATGATTACAACTCTATTTGGTTTTCTGGTATAAGTATTATAAGATTTGGACGAAATTATCGAGATTAAGCACACACGTCATAATCGGTATTTTTGCCATCCCGATCGCATATTGGGGCGTTGGGATGGTTGGAAAGTCTGCTGATGAATTCACCTAGATACAATGTACAGTCAAAGCCAGTTAATATGGACACTGAGGCGGGGGCGGGGCGGTGTGGGGCATAGAAAGTGTCCGCTGTATTAACAGGGTTCCCGTATTAAGCGGGTCATTCTTGTAGTCTATATTAAAATCAAAAGCACACTTTTTATTCTAACAAAAATACTAAATAAATAGAACGGGACATTTAGCATCGTCCAATAAAGATCTCTAACCTTCAAAAAACCCGTCATTCTGCAGAATATGTTCTTAAACACTCAAAAGTCCCTCATTAATACGCAAAGTTCCCTGCATAACTCGTCTGATGCCAAAATAGTATAAAATTGACGTCTTCAATTCATCCTGTCCATTTTTTTTAGCGTTGGGATCATCGAAATTCTGTCACTTAAAGTTTTTTAACCATCAAAAAAGAAAGATTTATTACAGCACACAGTTGACAATGAAGTGTCGGCATTATCGAGGTTGACTTTATGTGAATCTGTTGATTGGCAAGGAAAAAGGTGTCCACTGCCTCTATTAAGCTGTGCCCGTAAAGCGGGTTCGCCTTATAACTTTTTGGTGCACTTCTGTCGGTCACGAGGTTTATTCTTTCCTTTCCAGTCCCAACCCCTGGCGAACATCTGTTGAACACATTTCAATCACTTTGCCAACGACATTCTTAAATCAAAATAAAAACATAAATCCGTGTCTAAATACCAAGTACCAAAAATTTAGAAAAAAAAAAAAACTCATATATTGTAACGTCAAAATACGGATAAAGGTGAATGAAAAAGACTATGAATGCCCAAAACGCCTAGCCAGACCTTTTTGATATGGCGAGGATGTTTTTTGTTGCCGCGTTCAGCTGGACGAGAAGAATCGTTCGTTAATTTGGTATTGCTTTTTGTCTCCCAACTGACGATGTCATAGTAGTCAAATAAATGCAGAATCGAACTACAAAACGATTAAGTGTCAATTGAAACGTTCAGGGGCAGAATTCGACGCTGAATTGTTCTAGTAGTCTTCGCCGCTCTGTTGCCTTTCTCATGATATTTTTTCAACGTGCTTCCAAGCTTTTTGACTTGATAATAAGCAGTAATGGCTCACAGATACATTATGTAACTAGTTTTTGATATAGTGGCCCATGTTGTCTTACTCAATTTTTGGCCGTAATTAAACTTTTAAGTAAGTTATCATTAACCAAAATTTATCAAAGTGTCTCTTACTTTTTCAAAAGAAAGCTAGGCAGGGTGAAAAGGCAGCCTAGAGGATCCTATAAGTTTAATAACTAATGAGGTCACGAGTTATATATTTGCCAGAATTTACAGCAACGTTTCCACGCAACACGTGATGCAATGTTTTTGATATCAGTATTGGCAATGCGGTCTTAGAGTAATTTTTATGACATTACTAGAAGTCACCTTAGTGTAAAATCGAGTCAATATTTATCTTTATTTTGTAGTTCAAATAATTTGGCTCGTTTTGCCGCGCTTACATCTGAAGCATTCCGAAGATCGTTAAGCTTAAAATCACGCAGACTTTGAGGGCCATCTATTGTTAAACCAAATGGATAACTACACCTGTAGTTTTGCCAGCAATCTGAATAAGCTGGACATATAGCAAAATCTCTAAGAAAATAGAAATTCTTTTGCCAAGTACTCCGTCAGCAGCCATTTCTATTTTGGTATTTTGTATTATTGTGAATCGTTTAAATGCTAAAGGGCAATCAAGTGAGCTGTTTTAGTGTGAATATCTCAGTAAGAAAAAAATTCCTTTACATAGTTAATCAGAACTGACTTAGTATCAAATCCATAGAGCATGGATTGATCCTGCAAGTCCTCTGTTGTGACGAGCTTTATCATGAAAAGAAAAAGAACTTTAAATAATTACTTTGAAATGTACTTGTTTATTAAAAATACTGATTTCGTATTCATACATATCATTATTTCCATAATTAGCCATATTTTATCCAGATGCATTATCGACAATATTTTTTCTTTTAAAACGATCCCAAGCAAACAAACTCATGTTTAGTGCGTTAGCTAGATACAGAAATCTAATACTGGTGAAGAGAGATAAAAGATGGAACCATCCACAAGAACAACCAGAAATTTTCAAAATTACGCAGAACACAAAAATATAAACGTAAATCGTTATCGTTTCATTGCAATCTTCGTGTAGTTTTTTCTCAAGCCCAATATTCAGATTTTAAGCTAATATTGATAAAGATAGTATGGTCCTCTTCTATAAATTGCTCAGTGAAAGTGAAAATTTCATTAAGCCAAACAACATTCTGAGAGGAAGGTTGAATAAGCCAAGATGAATTTCAAATTCTTTTTTCTTTTTTGTCTTGTTTTCTTGGTGGGTCAGCTGGAGGGCTTCCCTCAACAAGGTAGGTGGTTCTTTTCTTCTCATTTATGCTCAATGATTTCAGAAGTACGTATGTAGCTGGTTTTATATGTCCATCTATATACTCCGAGCTTGGTCTTAGCTATTTCGTGTCACCAAAATTTAAGGCTTTTTCCTCGTTTATATTCATGTTTCGGTCTGGACATGCTTAAACGGTTTTTTACTTTTACTTTTGCGTTTCAAATGACAAGCGTCGACGCATGTGGCGTCACCTTTGTGTCCAAACATAATGATCTCCCGTTACTAACAGGTGTTTTAAACTTGGAAATTGGATTTGCTTCGCTCAAAATGACTGTGATTTTTTTTTTTTGTATCAAGAACTTTATGGCAACATCCATTTACGAGTCATCATAGATACGATATTCATCCTGTATGTTAAAGATTACGACACGTGATAATTGAATATGTGATTGTCGTTGACCTGTTTTTATTCATTAAAACTTTGAAACATTGTAACTAAAAGTTAACATAAATTTATTTTAAAACAAAAGAAAATGAAAATGAAATATAAAACAAGAGAAAGGTAGTTTATTCACTATTTCTGAAAGTGGCATTCCGGTATTTTGAGTCAAATTCCTGGATGGAAGACCGACTTCATGCATGCTTCGCTAAGAGCAACATTTTCGTAAGACAGCTCCAGTAGGGTCTTAGCAAGTAATCGTATAGGATCCAATACTACCAACAACAACAACAACAACAACAACAAGGAGAACGTTTAAATCACCAAATTGTTGTCTCAGTAACCCCTCTTTGCTGCCAAATTAATAACGACGTAATATGAATAATAAACTTTTATATATATTTTTTTTTATTCAAGTATATCACTTTTGGCATTTATGTTTGAAGGTGACCCCGGTCCTTAATATTGCATTACGTTAATAGAAATAACAAGATAAATGATTCATTAAGAATTCAATGGCATTAAAACTCGCAAATTCTAAAAGACGAATCTTTGGTTGAAGTAAAGGGTAAAATATATGCATACAATAATGGTAATAATGCTTGCCTATGCTATTAATTTTCCTCACTGCCACGTTACCCATTTGCGATGAAGATCACCAGTGTTAATGAGACATGCACTTATTTCTTTTTTACATTCTTTCGGTTTTTTTTGTATTTCTTTTATTACCACGTGAAAATATAAGAACCAGAGGAAACCGAAGAACCCGAGGGAGAAACTGAAGAACCCGAGGGAGAAACAGAGGAACCGGAGGAGACAGAAGAACCGGAGGGAACAGAAGAACCGGAGGAAACGGAGGAACCCGAGGGGACAGATGAGCCCCGCGAGGAAGCCGAAGTGTAGACAATCGCTTTTGTACGGCGAACAATATGATATTACAGCATATGCTCACTTACAGAGAGATGCATTTTTTGACTTGTAAACTGCATTAAATATTTTTTTTCACAGTTAGTAGTTTTTTTTATATGTACGTCATTAAGTTATACATTTATCGGTTTTCGCTTTTCAACCGAACCGGCTACTTGATCAATAAAATATTGCGATTTCCAAGTACTGTAATAAAGTGGCAATTGAACTTCGTGTCGTATTATTTTGGTCTGAAATCATATATACTTGCTGTGTGCTAATCCGATTTTGATATTACTCGTATGATTTCAGACCGGATTGCACTCCACTCAGTTCAATTGTCATTATAAAAGCGAGCGGAATTGAAAAACAAAACATTGTGATTATTTTTGTTTCATTATCATTTTGAAGTTAAAAAGGCAAGCAGGAATTAAGCGCTCAAGTAATCCAAACTTGTCGGTTTCTTTTCGTTTACACAGTTGGAATAATACATTGCATTAATTCTTGAGTTAACTGAATCCCAAGAACTTTTTTGCGATATTAAAAAAGAGATGGATTCATACAGCATAAATTGCTAATGCCAGGCTTCCCAGAAAAACAACCGCCTAAATCTAAAAATAAATCGAGTCTTCAAGAACGCAAGTTTGCAAAACATCGCCGCCAGAAATCGGTTGCTACGCTAACGTATATTTTGACGCATATAAAGGCAAATAGAATTGACCAATAGCCTGCATTGTAGGGGTTTAAAGACAAGGGGAAAGGAGGAAAAACGGAGAGGGGATTAAAGAGATAATTCCATGGACGCCTGCTATAAGAACCCCTTTTGTTCATTTCTGCTCCAGATGGCGTCCGCAGATTTTTGATTGGCGTAGCGGCAATGAGTATCCTATGGATGTGAAGTCATTAAGGAACAATCATGATGCAGCAGCGTAAAATCAGCAATATGTTTTTTTTTTTTTTTAACCATTCGACTTCACTCAGTAGAGTCTTGGGTTGTCTTTAGTGTTGTCTTGAGTCTTTGCCAGTTTGCTATTTAGTGACTCTGCTTGTTTTCTTTTTTTTTTCTTTTTGCTTTCTTTTGCTTCCCTTTTCAATTTTTATTTTCGTTTTTAGCTTTTTTTTGGCGTCTTGTTTTTTTATTATTATTATTATCTTTCGTTCTGTTTGAATTTTTAAAGAGACGGTTGTTTTCGCAGAGTGCGTATATTACGCGTGTCTCTCTGCCATATTACTGCTGAGATCTCAGTGAAGCAGAAAAGCAATTTTGGCTTGAATATTTGAGTTCATAATTGTCTTCCAGTTGGATTGCTCCATTATCGATGCTCCGGTGACATACAACGAATTAATAGTTTAGCTCATCAAATTAAAAGGGCTGGAAGATGATAAAGTAGCTTTTTACTTTACCAAATAAAATTTATTCTCTTTTTCGTTTTCCCTTCTTGATTATCATCAGTGACCGTATACCGTGGATCCCTAAAAGTCTTAAATATTTACTTAAATATTTTGCATTTGACAGATGTTAAACGACTGTCCATGAGTTTAAAATGAAATAGGTGCAGACTCAATGAGTTATCTTCAGTCCTAGTTTCATTCAATATCACTGTTGAGGAAACTGAAGGTATACTGAAGTTTTCTGAGACTGAACAAGAAAGGATTTTACAAATCGATAATTCTATCATTTTTAAATGTTCATTGTTTTTATACTTAGTGGATAATTGCCAGTGACAAGAATTCCTAAAAAAATAAATCATGAAACGATATTAATCAGAACAAAGATAACCATGAGGAAGTTAAGCAAAATTATGTATTTTGCAGGTCGGTAAATTCAATACCTTAGGTTGGAAAAACAAAACATATATATATATATCTTCGTAGTGACTGATCGAATATTAAGGAAATAATAATAATAATCCTATAGTCAGTTGCTGAAAACAAAAATATAATAATAACAATAATATAATTCTTGAGACCCTGTTATTCAATTTAATTTTAATTGCAATAAGCTTTTATATTGTCTTATTTATTTCCTTCTCTATATTCTTTTTTTTACAGTACTAGTGGCATACCTGTGAATTACCAATTTTTAAAATTAGAGCAGTAAACTGATCGTTACGGCAGGAAAAGTGGTAGGAAAAGAAATAAAACAAAACTATAATGGTGAATTATATTTGCCCAAATATAATTCGTCAGGTGTCCACCCCTCCCTTGCATGTGCAAGGGCTAAAAGTATATACTAATGGAAGGGCTGTTTAAATGTTTGATTGATTACGTTGAGGTAGTGTAGCTGGTGAGCTTCTAGTCTTCGTCTCCAGGAAGAATATATCTGTTGGTCAAAACGATCACTCGTGCATTATTTCGCTGTTAGAAATTAAATATTTCGGGCCTATTAATGTTCATTTGCAAACGAAATCCTTGGCCGTGAGGGATTGATTGATTGATTGATTTACTTTTTTTATTATTTGTTTATTTTTAACTAACATTGGGAACGCACCAAGAACGCTTTTACTCAGGCTTTTGCTGAGGGGTACCAAAGTGAGGGAACGAGTTAAATGATGGGGGAAAATCATCCCATGCCTACCCAGTTGTTTTCTGTAATAGCTAGTGCCCTTAATTTCTCTCCCCTTTAATTTAACGCATGAAAAAAGCCTTGACTGTGCTCACAAAAAGGATGCGGCTAGAGAGCGCTATAAAAAAGCGTAGGGTGAAACATACGACCTATATAGCCGAGTGTTTCTCCCTACTCCTCAGGTGCTATAACCACTTCCTAATTGTGTTATAACAAAACAGAGCACAATTAAGATGTAGTAATTCGATATATGATAAATAATCCGATAAGTTCCTCACGCATTACGTTATTTTCAAAATAAACTTTTAAGCCGAGATGACGTGGCATTTTAGCTACTTGTTACTGTCATAAAGGACGCTTTTTCAACCAATCAGAATGCGTGTTATATCTGAAATTTATTACAAAATCAAATAAGCAGGAAATATGAACAGGAAAACCTTAATTCAGTTCGCCCACCTCGGTAAGCAAACCGCTTGTTTCATTCTCCTCTTTGCCGGGGCAAATTATGACCTCAATTTATTATAACCATGTTTGTTCGCTTCATTGCTCCATTCACCTCCTTAGAAAAAGTAGTCTTTGTAATAACTTTATTTAACGAGGGGGACATTGATTAATTATGCCCTCCTACAATCGATTATTTAATTAACTACCAATATAATCTACCAACTAAACTTACATAATAAACTACTATTAATACAATATTGATTAATTGACTACTAATGAAACTAAAAGGTTTTACAAATCTTAATATGATCAAGAGAAGAAATCAAACTACGGTAAAGTTTAAATAAGTAATTTTTAAAATTAGTATGGGAGAGTGTCTTAGGTTCGGGATCAAGAGCGTTCCACAAACGGCAAGCGCTAGTGAACTACAACAGGAAGGTTATCTGCTAAAAACGATTGTGCTGACTTGATTTTTTAGGGCGCTTTGAAACTAATTGTCTCCTCGTGAGAAGATTTCATCGATTGTGTTCGTGTTCACAATGATCCAAAGCTGATAACTGGTTGGGCTCATGGAACGACAGTGCTGTGATAATGAAGGAACGTTGTCTCTCCCTCGAAACCGGCATCACTTAAACGTTCGCTACTTTCCCAAAATAATTAACTTTACAACTGACAGTACAAGCAAAATTAAGAGCTGCGTTAACGGGTAATATTCCCATGCACTCACGTAATACTCGCGAATGTCTAACCAAGCGGTCGCAGATTCAAGAGTGCTAAGACACTCTTAAACAAGTTTATCGCCATTTCCTTTTAAAGCGTGTTCAGAAAGGATAATAGATTTTCACTTTCTAGCGCTTAAAAAAATGCGGCCACCCTTTTACGTTGCTAGCATACTGGATAGGGTGCTACGCGTATGGGACTGGGAAATTGTAAAACAGCCAGACAAACTTCCAAATTTCCAAACTTCCAAACAAATTACCCACCAAATCGAGTTCTCAGTTTTTGAAGTTGGTCAACGTGTTAAGTTTGGGTTTATACTCCAAGAAGTAGAAAAGGATTATCTAAAAAGTTAATGCATAACTGGTTGGGTCCGTAAAGAGTCATTGAAAAATTGTCACCAGTGCATTTTAAGTTGCGCGCCATCATCAATAAAAAAAGTTGCTTTTTCGTGTCACGCGAATCGTATGACGGTCGTTTGTTGATCTAAATTTGAGACCAATTGACCCTACGGAGCCGTACATTAATGAATCTGATATTCCAAAAGATCGTTTTGAACCAATTTCTGTTGAAGCGAATCCTAAAGACACTGACTTACATCCAGTTGTTACTGAGATGCCATTTTCCCTACCGCCTCAAAAAGAGAAAGAATCAAACGTAGAATCAGACCTCTAAAAGACAGAGTCAACTTCAAAATGCAAAAGAATCAATTTCGGAAGCAATTGTTATCGATAATGAAACTGTATTTAGTGCAGAAAAAAATTTGAAATATCGAAAGAGAATTGGAAAGGTTGAGTACTTGAGTACTTGGTCAAGTGGCTCACCTATCCTAAGAAAAAATCATCGTACGAACCGGAACACCACATTTTGGATAGACGTCCCATTGATAAATATCTTCAATCACAAAAATAATTCTAGTTTTTGTACTCTGCCTTGCTGCTTGGCTTATACAGTATTTCTTTGATTTTCTCTTTCCCATGAATTGAGTTCAGTAATTCCCAAAATATCTCTCCGTTTCTTTAGTCTCTCTATAATCTTTTTGTAAGTTGTTGTTTACATTGTCATGAATTTGAAAAGTTTTTGTCTCTTGAAGTTCACCATCTGTTATCAGTCAGTTTTGCGTTATGGTCTGAAGGGTTATTATAAAGTTAACACAGTTATTATTTAATAAGTTCTTCAATTCATTAAGCAAGTTAAGTAGTTGTTCAACAGTCAGTATCAAGTTATACTCACGTGAAAATATTGCATCTAATGTTTTTTTTGTTAAATCTTTGGATCCATTAAAAGCTTCTATATTTGTTTTACTTCTCTGGCTATTTTGTTTAAGTCGTTTGTGTAAAATAGTTATTATAACCTTAGCCGTCGAAAATTAGATAACAAGATATATTAAGTGCTTTGTAATAGTTATCTCGTTAAGTTGCTTGCAAAGGTATTTCATCATATATTCAATCACCGATTCTTCAATTGTGCTTCGAGGGCTTTTCGGTGATTTTTTGTCAAATTTGCACTCCTGAAATGGATCTGAGCATTACTCAATTGTTTGTCTCCAAGAAGTCTAAACACACTTTGATCACTCCGCATGACATTGGCTACTCTGTTTGGTCGATTGACCCCTTCTTTGTTACGGTTAAGCAGAGCTGTGCTTTGATACTTGTCACTGACTAGTACATTCCGTCTTCATCAGAGGAGTTCGCTTCATTTGTGAGCTGTGTTTCATAACAAGATTTATGATTTACAAACAAGATAGCCGCTTTTGTCTTCCAAGTATGCGTTCTCCGCTACATTCAAGTTAAATTTGCATTTCTAGCAATCGTCTTGTACGCTAGCTACCACTTAAGATGATTTATGCTGTCAATTCTCAACCTTTAACCGTGGTTCGACTCGCTAATCAAACAAATCCCACAAGAACACAGTCATACGATTTATTTACCCCCAGTTTCAAAATCACAAGATTCAACAACATTGTATTGAACATTGAACTATTGACAATGTTTTGATTAATACTGCATAGTGTGATAGTTTTGTTTTGATATTTAACCCACTTTATTTACTTAGCACTTAATTAGTTTTTTTTGTTTTTTTTTATCAAACGATCTTTTAATTTCTTCTTTTTTTTATTTTACTTTATTTTATTTTATTGCCACAACATGACATGCATTGTAGTATATACATATAGTAAAATAAAATCACACAAAAAGTCATACAAGATATTTGATTTCAAGTCAAGGGATTCTACATTTTACAGAGCAATTGAAAAAGCGTGGAGATGTTTCGAGTATCCAACTAATTTGTATGACTAAACAAAGAAAACAAATATTGACACCAAAAACAAAAAGGTACGAGACTAAAACAAATAAATCAAGCAAAAAGTATATACATATAGAAAGATAAAATCACACAAAAAGTCATACAAGATATTGGATTTCAAGTCAAGGGATTCTACGTTTTACGCTTCTTATATATTGTTATTGCAATACATTTTGTGAGAGGTTATTTTTAAAGCGAGACCATTTCCGTACAAAGACGTTTGAGTCGTTATTGTAAAATTCAATTTCTTTCGTGTTCATAAGTACCTATATAGTTTTCACTAAGTCTCTAATTGCCCCCAATACAACAAAAACAATCCAAATCAATATTTTGTTTCATCTGAAAAATACTGTACAGTGAAAGATGCACGTGTCACTCATTATTATGTCAGGTTAGAGACACAGAGGAGAGGCACAGATAAGAACCAGAATTCTTCAGGCTAAGATTTTGAAAGAACCAGATGAAGTAGAAATGTTAAAACAGATCGCTATGGAGTTCTAATGGCAAAAAAAGTTTCTATTGGCTTAAATTGCAGTCATTTAGACATAACAACATGCATATTTTGTACAAATATTTAAAACCACCAACATTCTTCCAAAAAGTCTTTTTTCCTTACGAAAGTAAGAACCTCGAATGTTTGAGAACCTAAACAGCTTAATTTCCAAGAAACAGAAAATTTGTAAGAGCCTTTTGAGGCTAACTTCGAAAAGCACCTATTACTTAGTCCTTACTGTATACTACTAAATGTAAGAGCAGGGGGAGGGGGAGGAAGAGTTAGGGTTAGGGTTAAGGCTAAGGTTGGGGTTAGGGTTAGGTTAGGGTAAGGACTAGGGATAGGTTAGGGTTAGAAATCAGATTAGGTTGGGGGTTAGGGTTAGGAATAGGTTAGGGTTAGGTTGGAGGGTTAGGGTTAGACGAGCAGTCTCAACTGATTTCAATGGTCATAACAAATGAGTTGATCCACTGAGTTAAACGTTCGCCTTGTCAGGAAAAGGGTGTTACGTTAAGCTGGTTAGGGTGGATAGCTAAAGTTGAGCCAAGGCTTAGGGTTAAATAAGGATAAAGGTTACAAACAAGAAGTACGGTTTGTTGACGGTTACCGTTTGAGGGACTTCTGGGCAGGATACCAAATAACGTTGCGTTATATATCAATTACATCGCCGTACTGAGCGTAGGATTGAATTTCAAAAGACGGGTCAGGAGGTGAGAAATACAGAGATGTAGTTCCACAGGGGCACCCAACGAGGATATAGTTAAAAACCACTTAACATAGCATTGTTGAATGTATTTTAGTATTCCAACGGTAGATATAGGCATATTTTTATCCCCTAAAAACTTTTCATCTGTTCGGATTTCGTAGCTGAAAGTCAAGTGATCCGAAAATTATAGGGATGAAAACTTACCTTCTCGAAAATTTCAGCGAGAAAAAGGCTCCCGAAAATTCTAGGTGGTCTTTTTTAGGGTCAAAATCCGTTAAAAATGGGTAATTATGCCATTGTGTAGATTTTCGAAAATCCTAGGAGAGGCAGGCAAGCAAGAAATTTTACAACAAATGCTCCGAAAATTCTAGATCTCAAATCGTCTTCCGAACAGATATTTTCCCGAAAATTGCCGCTGGGTGCCCTTGGTTTCAATACAGGCGATTTTCGAAGACTAAACACTGGTCAAGCAAATAGTTTTAAATTAACGTTATCTTACAAGACGTTTCGCTTCGCTTTCTTCGTGTTTGACCACAGCAGAGCACAGATAATATAAACATTTCAGAGAGTAAATATTCCAGCTCCGAGGGGGCGAGTAAAACCAACGGCCACATCTGAAAGAAAAGGACAAAAGGAAAACCTTGTTTAAAGAAAATTCCTCAACACGTGTTTAAAAAGTAATATATCTCTTCTAAATCATTTTCCCTAGATCAGTTTCATCCCGCAATGGTTTTATAATCGCCCGTACCGGTGCATAAAGCAGATTAAAAACATTGTACCGAACATTCCGGACAATCAATCATAAACGGCGCTCGTCGTCGCGAAGGTGCTATAGCGCGGGAACTTTAACATGCTTTGAAGAAAAATAGTTACTCTTCCGCGATCCGATCAGCATTTAGCTTGCAATGCCAACAATAAATTGAAAATGAACGACAATTCAGCCTGTGCAGTAGGACGACGGCTCGTTTTGGACACAGTAAATTTCCAGAGTCGCTCGACACATGACCAAAAAATCAACCTTCGCTATACGAAACCACAGACTTTGATTTCAACTACACCTTCACGACTTTGTAACATAACCTTTCCTGGCAAAAAGCCTGCTACTCACCGTTGTTGCTCGCTTATTCAAAGATCAGCACCTCCGTCGTAGAAACTGAAACACAACAACAGAACAGTCTCACTGTAATGGTCAAATATTAAACATGTTTTTAACCTTTCTCGCAGTGCATTCTGGGAAATCCGTGTTCAACTCGTGCGGGACACATTACATCCTGGCAATAACAAGACAATTTATAAGTCTCCAGCAAGGCAAAAATCACAGCCAAAAACTTCGTTGGCCCTCTTTTCTTATGTCCAAACTAACCAATTTGCTCCTTATTGCCTGCTGGAGACTTCTTCACGGTGTGCAGAGCTGGGCAGAGACGTTATACACCATCCACCGGATGGTCTCTCGGATTGTGCCCGAAGCTCGGTTCTTTGAGCAACGAGCGCCCATTTAAGCCTTCCCGGACTTAATGATGTCCCAGGCACTTTGCAAACCGTGGAAATAGAATTTCTTGCCAAACTCGGCTCATATTAGTCCCCGTTTCGCACACGCTCCGATCAAAACCTCTCCACTCACCAAGGGAGCCGTTGAAAGGAGAAAGATACCGCGCAAACTCGAACCTTTCAAAACTAGAACCGGTTCCCCTCGGACAAGAAAAAAAACGGAAGTCCTTTCTAACGCGAGTGAAAAGAAAACAAGAAATAAAATAAATAATAAACTTACTTCTGTTGACTTCCACGCTGCTCCTCCCTGGTTTTCTTTAATGAAAAATATCTATGATAAAAAATGACATTTCATAAAATTAATTTACATATATAATATACACCGTAATTTTTAGGGAGTTATTATAACTCCAAAAATGGAGTAAAAATTTTAGGTACAGGATAACTCCTTTTTGGGGGTTATTTTAACTCCTCAATATCTGGGGTCACTTTTACTCCTGAAAAAGAGTTCTTTAAGCTCCTTTTTGGAGTTGAAATAACTCCACGAAAAATAACTCCACTGTAAGGAGTTAAATTAGCCCCACTAGAGGAGTTATTATAACTCCCTGAAAATTACAGTGTGTATATATACCTGCAGCTTAGGAAGCTTGTTCCCAAGTCTGCAGGTGTCTATGCAATGTCTAGCTATAAGGAGTAGGTGATGAAAGAGAAGGTCTTTTACGTCGTCACTAAGACCGAAACAGAGAGACAAGCTCTTGCTCTTGCTCTTCCAGAATTTCTGAGTGTATTTGCAAGTCCAGAATAGATGGACGAGGGTTTCTTTTTGTTCCTCGCAAAAGGAGCAGCAATCTGTTTGTTTGATACCTATTTTGTACAGAAAGTCATTTGTGGCTATTTTTTTCTGTGAAGGAATTTAGATTGGAACGCTCTAAGCTTTGACTCTCTTGTACACAGAGATGATAGGCAGTACGTATTTTCCCAGTTTACTATTATACTAAGATTACAATGTATGTCTCTCTCTTCCAACCACTTTCCCTGAATCCTTGATGGTATAGAAGCTTTTTCTTTTATTAGACATTCATAAATTTTCTTGGAAACTTTGGTGTGAGACAGAAGGGTATCAACTGGATCCTTTGTGGCTGGGTCATGATAGGCTGTAGAGTGTACTTTCTTGTAATGTGCTAAAGTAGACATCACTTTGTGATATTCGCGATAGTTGGTTTTGATGCTATATTTATCTATGAAGGCGTTATAGCTTAGAAAATTCTGGTCTTGCATCGAGGACGATGCATTTTCTAAGGGGGGAGATGTGTTGTGAAGTATAGTTATTTTTAAGACGGAGTTAATCTTTTAAGTTTAGTTTTGTTTCATCAAGTGGGTCAAGGTTAGTCTTGATTTTTGACCACGTATGTATTTTCCCGCTTTGATCTTTTGCTTTTTCTTGTACTTGAATTTATGCTTAATTAGCTCGCGAATTTACTTATCGCCATTTTAGGAATATACTTCGCTTGTCGTTGTCAGATGTTAGTTTTTCATAAGTGGTCGAGTTTGTTATGTTAGAGCTGACCTTGGTTTACTAGTCTTGTCGAAGTTCCGGTTTGGGTTTGTTAACCAGAGTTTTAGTTTTTCAGTGGTTTGTGAACTCTTGCCGAACACAACCATGTAGTTTCTGTCATACCAAAACATTACCCACACCGATTTCACCGTAATTTTATTCCCACGGTCAGTTAACCCAAACATGTCCAGCTTTGGCAAAAAAACCGCTACTCTGCTCGAAATAAGGACTACAAGTTAGAAGAAGAAAGTTGGTGAGTAAGTGAAAGAGTTAGAAGATTAAGATTGTTAGCAGAAGTCGAAGAAGAATAAAGACATTAAGATGTAAATCAGATTCCCGGTTCCTCATCGTGTAGCGAGCGAGTTGCTCGAACACACCCCTACATATTTTGGTGGAGAATCCGTTATTTTGGTGGACAACGTTCTTATCTTTTAATAATTATTTAACCGCCAACCGTCAACTTACTTGACCCGTGAAACTGTTAATAACAACTAGTACAAAAAAGCTACAAATAAACAAAAGAAGAAAATAGAATTAGAGCTTTAATGATCCTTCTTGAATTATATCAACATCTGGAAACAAAAAGTGCAAACCAGTTAAAGTTATGAAGCATTTTTCCTGCTCACTCGGATTTACCCTAGAGCTGGCAGCCTTTACGAAATGCAAAAAAAAAAAACTGAAAGAGCAAAGGGCAGGCGTGATTGATGCCAACACAAGAGAGGGAGGGGTTCCATGAACCCTAGCCCCCCCCCGCCACCCATAGTACCTTGTACAACGGCGGCAGTATGTCAGGTATGACTGCGCGTACGTCTGAGAGACGTCCTGCAGAATTTATTACATGTACTAGTTGTAGCCATCGCCAGGTGCCAGCAAGCAAAGATTTTACCTGTACGCGCGCAGTTTAATTTGTGGTATGTCATAAGTTACAGCAACAATAAATATTTCCAGCGGGTAAGTGCGACAGCTATACGCGTATTTTAGAAATGAATCCACTCAACGATTGGTTGAAGACGGGATGAGCACCTGACTCACAAATACGCACACGGCTCGTGGATTATTTGTTCCGAATCACGTGTTTGCTTGAAAACAATGCATTGTTGTCCATTACGTCATAAAAGTTACCTTAGACTACCTTGTTACATCGCTTCGAGATTCATTCTGTTCGTAGAACTCTCGCGCACTGCTTATGAGGCTGCCGCCTCGTAGCCTCGCGTCTTCGCGAGGCTGCTCGTCAGCAACAAGGCTTGTGAGACGGGGTATACGATTTATCTTCCTTATCCGCGAAGACTAGAAAGTCTAACCGTTTGCAGATGTTGTTACAAGGGCAGCACTTTGTCATCAGTTATTTATAGACTCTGAGTGTTGGTCCGGCAGAGGTTTAAAACAGCGGCCTCGCGCTCAGCAGACCAGCGCTTATCCAGTTGAGCTAAAACTCTGCACTCTGACACTCTGCTACAAACTGCAGGTTGAGAAGAAGGTAGCAAAGAAAACGTTTAGGAATCGGTATTTTTTCTTTGGTTTTAACCCTTTGCCTCCTTCAACAACAGAACGTTTTTGGCCTCCCCTCAGGTTATTAAGTGTAATGGTTTATGGTGAATTTTTTGGCGAAATCGTTGCGGAGTGGAAGAAGGAGCCAAATTTGGAAGGAAGGTTCTTTTGGGTGCAAGGAAAAAATTTAGAAGGGGTGAAACAACAATCTGACGGGGGGGAGGGGGACGTGAGATGTGATTTAATTTTTTTTCCTTACACACATCAGCATGAGAGCGAGGCTGAAAGTCAGGCGAAGCTTTTCGTGCTTTGTTTCGCGATTGAAAATAAAGAAATATACAGAAAAAAAGATCGTCCGAGTATCTTTATTACTCATCACGCTATTTTCGATGTTGAAAACTGTTTGTTTGGGATACCGTACAAGGAAAAATGTTTGAAAGAATCAACCAGAGAAACGAGAGGCGCAGGTCAGAGACGAATGGTGACAAGTGAAACCAATCTTTCATCAAAGTGGAAAATGTTTCTGGAAAATACTACCAACTAGGAAGAGCTATTTTCTCTTCTGACTAAAAAAGTAAGAGATTTTTAGTCTCCAGAAAATAAGGAGGTGAATATTTCTTCAGGAGAAAATGTTTTCTCGAGCAGCGGGTCCTCAGGATTCGAAGATGCGACCACGAGGAAGCTAACCGACACAAGAATTGCTGTGTATGTTCTACACGCTCTTAATAAGGACACAGTCAGGTTCTTAATCGAACAGTGAACTCAGACATTGTTTTAATAATGATTGGGCTCTTTGCAAATGTCTGGATAAGTTGGGGTATTGGAAAGCACTTCCAGCTTATAAGTGTTTATGCCATCTGTGCATCTCTAGGCCGTGATACCTCTCGAGCAATGCGACACCACCTCTTGCTTTAACGCCGAGGGAAAGAAATCCGCTTTGAAAGCTTTAATAGAAGTCCTATCGTGAGGTTACAAATGCGGTCCTTTATCTTGGTGATAACCTATATTACTACTAGGACACGGAGGACCCCAACGTCAAGTTGCTTGAGCGTTTTAAGAGGCTGTCCACGAGAAAACCATGCAAAACCATGCAGAAGGTGCTACAGGCTAGATCACAGAATTGGCTTATATTCTGTGAGTAAGTATACTTGGGTGCACTATTTTTAAATATGGTATGATTGGGGTCCAAGCTCCTTTCCTTTGTGTATACGAGGGGGGGTCCCCTCGGGAGACCATTTTTACTGTTATGGAAGGTCGAAATTTCCTGAAGTTTAGTTGCCTTGATCACCAATAATTTACGATGTGAGTGAAAAATGAGTAGCCGGCGGTCGAACTGAATGATTAAACTTCGACTAGACGTATAAACCAGAAACATTGAGACTTTTTACTTTTCGTGACCGTGTACTAACCGAAGGGCAGTTGAACGCTTTTCCAGAAGCTAGAAAAATATTGCATTTTTAAAATTACTTCTAAAATTTCTCGCAAACCTTACAATAAATCTGATATGGGTTATGTCAAGAGAATAAGTTGGATTTTTGTTGTACGCTTTCAAAAATCTGGGTATTGTGAAATTATGGACACGTCAGCCTCGGAACTATGACAAACTATGAGCCAACACAATCGTTTTATGAAAAATAGCCAAAAAATATACGGAACAGGATACATAATTGATCGTTCAAAAACACAACATGACACTTCAAAAACATACCTCTGTGACTGAGAAAGGCTGAAGGGAATAATTTTCCCGCTGTGATCTCAGTAAATCTTCTTTTTTCGACGAAATGATGTTACTTCGGCTTCGACGTGTAGCTGGAGAACAGCCATAACCTGTCTCGTGAATATTTTCCCGCTCATAAAACGATCGAAAGTAACTTTCATTTCCAAAAAGCTATTTCTTTTGCTTGAAGGATGGAAAACATCTTTTTCGAACGTCTTCATGCGTCTTATGATGCGATAGAGACTACGTCTTTCAGACATGTGTGCATTTGTTTACAACCATCTTTGTTTTGAGCCCGCGAACCAAGCAGTCTGCGATTTTCCTCTATCTAGATTGCTTTGGCGGGAAAGCGCGAACGTTCAGTACAGCTGTAAAAACATTTGAATTCATACACGACGTTGTTAAACCTATATTGTAGAAGACAGGGTCGTATCCGGGCTTAACATTTTCTTCTATGGCTGCAAGTCTAACTTGCTCGTTTTCGAAACACTCGTCGATACCATGTGGCAATTCGAAGCACTATCGTAACATCAAAGAGTACGTGCCACTCCGTAGTTGCAGGAGAGATATAACCAGTCACCTTCAACGGTTGAAAACATCTCAAGCAAACATCAAAGGTGAATGGCAACTGATACTTTTGAGAGCTGGGTTATTTGATGAAGATGGTGAAACGCTCACAATCTGTCCCCTGCACAGAGATATTTTTGGTACTATCTGGAATTCAAGTAGACCAGTTACAAAATGTCATCATCCACTTCATGGCCGAAGCAGGGCTAAGCCTGAAAGAGGGATTTCGTTGGACATTTCAAAAGAGATTCAAATTTACTGGGGAGTTCTCGTGCCCATTGGATCAGGTATTTGTGAACTGTGTGGTTTACTCAGTTTCCCTCTTTCTTCTTTCTTTCTTTTCTTTTCCAATACTTACTCATTCTGTTCTTTAAATTCTAGGTATATGCCTCAGGTGCAGAAAATTACATTTAGAAGAAAGAGGGAAAAGAGAAACACAAATATTTCAGGTGAGTATATATTAACCTCAAAAGTGTTTCCGTTGGTCAAACGATTTTTTTGTTTATTTGCAAATTTAGCAGCAAAGTATGAATTATGAGGAAACAAGTAACAAAGTCGCTGTGGTTACTATAGCAGTTCGATCCGATGGTGTCTTACCCTTACTTTTTACAAGAAAATCAGGCAGTTAGAGCCTAAGAAAGTATTGCATTATGCATCAGTTAATTCCAGCTGCCCCCCCTCCTCCCCCCACGGGCTACTGCGGGGCATTTGCCCGCCTCATCAGTCCCGGCGGTGGGGCATTTGCAAATTTTGCGCCTCCCGGGTGCCGGGCATTTGTTTGCCAACCCCGGGGCTATTCCCGAGGTTTTGACACGCGCGCGGTTTCCTATCAGAATACCCTAAACATTCCCGGGGCTTATATTTTTCAAAGGCCCTTTTTTGAGGGGCTTATTTTTGGAGAGGCTTCTATTCGGAGGGATTTATCTACGGAAGGAAATTTGCTTTTCAAAATCGATTGGGCTAGCCCTATAGTCGGAAGGAAATTTACCGTTTTGGCTTTGTTTTACTTTGTATTTGAGGGCACTTTTCCAAGTATAAGTCTCCAGGGGGCTTATATTCGGAGGGGGGATTTAACGGAGGGTGTTTTGCGTTACCGGTTTGGGGGGCTTATATTTGGAGGGGCTTATACATGGAAGGGCTTATTTATGCAATTTTATGGTATAACTACATAGAGGATATTACTGAAAAAAAAAGCAGATTAGCTCATCTATCAAGGACAGGGGGTTGTAAAGGCATGTTCTCGATTTTATGCATGCTTGTCAAGCCAGAATTACATAGCGCAACTCGGGAGCTATCGACGTGAATTAACGTTTTTTGGTAAGTGAATCAAATTTCTGTTGATATTATTTGAAGAACATCCTTTCATATTTATAACATATTCACAACATATAACTTTACAGAGCACTATTAATTCTGTCAATAATTTTATATCAATACTAAAACCATAAACTGGTACATATCGTCGCGGCGTGAAGTCTTAATTAGAATCCAATCACTATTACAAAGGAAGACGTTACTTGAAACAAAAAATCGCTCATTAAAATGTTTAAAACGGCACTATTCGACTGTGCAATCAATGAAAAATGTTGCAGTGTTGACGGAGGACGGGGCATTTGCCCTCTTTTCTCGTCCCCACCCCGGGGGATTTGACAGCTCAAGAGTCCCCACCCCCGGGAATTTGCGATCCAAGGCAAAAAAAATGCCAATGCCCGAGGGTGAGCCCGGGGGGGGGGGCGCTGGGCGCAGCTGTTATTGACTGATGCATTATGATATTATTTATATCGCTCAGAGTTCTGCCTAGCATCCCTCTCATCAATCCACTCGTTCTTTCATTTCTTCAATTCTTCACTCACCCACTTGATCGCTCAATCACATATTTTTTTCATTCATTCATTCTCCAGTATGTTCGTTCGTTAGTTTATTCCTTACTTCCTTTCCTTCGTTTGAACGTCATTCAATAAGTACCTATTTGTAATATTTTACATTTACCAGGTGACATCCGAACACACAGGCGATGTTGAGAATCCTCCTTATTGCGATCTGAAAAACCACGTGGTGAGTTTCCTTTCAGGGACGCTTCCCCTACAATCCGTTGAACGGTATTGGGCTATTGCTGATCCTTTTATAAAAACTAAATTACGGTTTAAAATTCTCCACGCACATTTACAGTCATCTACCATGAATAATATTTTCCTTATTTTAATTAATTTTCGAATACCTCTCTTGAAATCATTTATTTTTTTCACCATTTTCTTTTCCTTCTATTCTTTTTCTTCTATTTTCAGGTGGAGTTTCTTTCGAAGTTCCTCTAGCAGTAAGTAAATGACTGAATCAAAAATAAACATTAATTCTTATTATCATTTAATTACGTCTTTAGGAACAGGCGGCTCCTTTGGATTCAGACCCTACCACTGAATTAGGCGACTTCATAAACGTTAGAGAAAATCGTCTTGTGGATGAGTGTCCGGTATGTTTATTTTTACTCATGCATTGATTTAACACTTATCATAAACGAGAGATTAGTTCACAGATATTAATCATCTACATTGCTCTTTATTTTTCTAGGCTGAATGTAATGAACATGAAGTGAGCATTGGTAGTCCTCTAGATGAGTCATTGCCAGAAGAAGACATTTCATATGAATGGTGTTCTACTCCATGTGTGAAATCGGGACTGAAAGCGGTGAATGAGTTTATCCGCTCAGCTCCTTCTGCTCGTGGTAGGGTAGATCCAGTGGTTCGTCAGTTGACTATACCTTGGAAGGAAGCTGCACCAAGCACACAGAGATATTACAGACAGAAGGGGAAAGAGATCGTTGAAGTGGCTCTGGATTGCCTTGCTCCAGGGCAAGCCATAGAATTACTTTCAGAGTTGATGAAACATATGGAGAAAAAAGAAAAGCAAAAGAGTGTAGATACTGATGTTAGCGAAATATCGCGCCTGATTAAATTGTACGAAGAGGCCAACAGTTGGTTTACTAAAAGGCAAATCCTGTCAGTATTTGTAAACGATTACTCTAAAGCTCAACTTCAACTGCTTATTCCTGGAGTAAGCATGTGGGCGATAGATGAGGCAAGAAGGCATGCCGCTAAGGTGGGGGTGGGTAAACCAGTGCCACAGATGGAGGCCATTACACGCGCAAGACTGGATTCAAGCAAAGTAGACCATTTTCTAGATTTTATCAGCAGACCAAATTTCGTGCAAGATGTTGCCTACGGAACAAAAACGCTAAAATTGTCGAATGGGGAGAAGATGGAGATTCCAAACGTGGTTAGGACAGTTATTGCTTCAAGGATTGTGGAATTATACCAGCAGTACTGTCAGGAAACCGGTTTCCTCTCACATGGGAGGTCAACCCTCTTCAGTATTTTACAGGTACGTATCAAAACAAAATCACGATTCAAAATCAGACGAAGAGCGAAAATAAAAAAGAAAAAGAGACCTTCACTTCAGGTAAACGGTTACTGATACCATGTTTTATAGTCTTCTTCTTTCAAACCAAAAACCTAAACTTTCTTGCAGTCAAAACCAAAGAAAGAAGACAGATTTCTCCCCTAACAGATTTTGTCTTGTTCAGTTTATCGTTAATCGTTTCATTTTACACATGTAAAAAAATTTCTTCACAGGATATCACGAGAAGATATATATTGTAATTTTGACTGATCATGAAGAGCAAGTTTTCTAATTGTCATACCTTAATCACCTTTTTTGCAATTGGAAATGGGTGGCTCAGGTGACTGAAATCTACAGTTGTGTAACTTCGGAAACAGTGCTGCGTTTACATCATTAAACAAAGGATCAGGAAAAATATACCGTGCAAAGACAAGCAAATGATGTCGCCCTAAAACGTCAAGAAATTATAATTACAGCTTTGATAATAGAACGAAATCATTTTTTATTTTGATTTTTAGATATCAAGACGAAAAGGAGGAATAGAGCATGACATTAGTAAAGCTATAGACAGGATTGAGCGATGGAAGGCCCACATCTTAAGAGCAGTACACCAGGACGTAGCAAAGGATGATATCCTCACCAATATGACGCCAGAGCAAGCTTTAATTATCATGGATTGGGTAATGAAGTTCCTTCCTTTGAAGTATAGGGAAACGCAAGGAGAGAGGTTTGGAAAGAAAGGCCTCTCTTGGCATGTCACAGCCGTGATAACAAAACCGAAGGAAGATTTTGAGGTATTTTCTACAGGCATATCCTACATCTGACTATGGGCATGTCCAAAAACTTTTCAGTTTCAGATATTGTAGTAGACGAATTTGTGTCCTAATTAGAAGAAATGCTGAGTTTTCTTCTTATTCCCTGAGTAACAGTAGAGTTATCCACATTCACTTGCTGTGCAAAATACGTTAAATGCAACTATAAATTATGTATTGACAGTGGAGGTAGGTCCACATTCTACTGAGAAAATAATCTCTTGAAATCTTTAGCTATGAAGTGCAGGAAGATAAGTGGCATAGTTATAATCAGTGGATGAAACAACAAGTGGACAACAGATAGGATTACCAGAAGAGTAGGTATTCAGTGAGCTTTCCTGTTGTACTTTATTTAACGTCATGGAGCCGATACTGTAACATTATTTCTTATGTTCGTATGTATAGGTAAGGACATACGTTCATCTGCTGGATCACTGCAGCCAGAAATGGTTTGCTGTTGCATCTATTTATGAGAACACGCTTATGGAAATAAAGAGGAAGTCACCTGAGATTGTCGAGGCGTTTGCACGTAGTGATAACGCTGGATGTTATCACTGTGCTCCTTTATTGCTAAGTATCCCTGGTATTAGTCAACGTACAGGTGTAACGACAAGCCGATACGACTTCAGTGAATCAAACAGTGGCAAAGATATATGCGATCGCCATATTTCTCCTTTGAAAAGTCATATACGCCAGTACGTCAATGCAGGAAATGATGTCGAGAAGGCAAAAGATATGAAGAAAGCAATAGATTCTTACTCCGGAGTTAGAGGTTGCCGTGCATCAGTTGTAAAGGTGGACGCTAGCGCACAGGATCTGCATAATCACAACTGGAACGGAGTACTGATGTTTTCAAACTTCAAGTTTTGCGCAGACGGAATCAGGATGTGGAAAGCCTTCAATGTTGGAGAAGGAAATTTCGTTCGTTACGATAAGCTAATGAAGAGAGGGACCAGCCAGGGAAGTACCCGATTGGAGGTTATTGAGCCGTTCACATCCCCGCGTGTGTCGACTGGCTTCTTGTACAAAAACAGCAAAACGACGGAAAACAAAAGTGAGCCTTGTGAATTCAGTTGCCCTTTACCAGGTTGCATCAAGTTATTCAAAACGACAACAGCGTTGCAAAACCACCAGGACTTTGGCAAGCACATTTTTTGCACCCAAAAGGATTCCACGCATGACAGTATTAAGCGTAAATGGGCTAAAGCATGCACCAACATACGCCCTTCATATATTCCATTTAATAAGAACCTTGAAGGATTGAGCCAAGAAGAGTGCAGAGAGTACCCCACTGCTGAGCCTGGCTGGGCCTTGAAGAAAAACAAGAAGACCGGGCGATTTTCAGAACATGTCAAAGAGTACCTCCTTAAACTGTTTCTTGATGGAGAAGAGACAGGAAATAAGAGCGACCCTGCCGTTGTTGCCTCAAATTTGAAGTCACTTCGTGGACCAGATGGTGTCAAATTATTTTCTTCTAAAGACCGGCTCAGCGCGCAACAAGTTACATCATACTTTTCATGTCTCTCATCGGTCGCTAAGAGTGGAAAGCTTTCTTTAAACAAGAAGGCTGTAATAGAGGAAGAAGATATGCTCGATGCCCTTGTTGAGAGAGGAGAACGAGATTCCCTGCGAGAGAAAGTTTTTCACGTTGTGGACTTATAGAAGGAGCTTAAAAACCGTTGAAAAAAAGATGGGGCAGAGCCGATTAGCAGCTAGATAGGAGATACCTGTTACCACTGCACGTTATAACGTGTGCTCTCTAGGTCCACTTCATAATGAAAACTTTTTGTTGTAAACTAAAAATTTGTCCCATCTCCGCACACGGGGCTCTGCAACCAATTTTCAGGCCCCGGTTGTTCAAACGTTGGTATACGTAAGTACTATCCACCGGATAAATCAGTATCCAGCGGATAAGTACTAGGGAAACCAATTGCGTTATCCATTGGATAGAGTTTTATCCGGTGGATAGCGCTATCCAACGTTTGAACAACGGCGAACTATTTCTTTCTACGTTAGGTGATATGGGAAGATGTCTTGGCTCTTATACATTGTATACAACGTACAGCTCATTATATCACCTTATAAAGCTTTAAAATAAATTTAAAAAAGAGCTTACCCATTGCCAGACAAAGCAAAAACAAAAGAACACTTCCCGTTGATTACACAATGGACTTTATTACCGCAGGTCAGTTTTTTATTGCAGGCGCAAAATGCAATATGGCGGAAGAAAGAGCGGTATATACTTCATGGTGGAAAGCCACAAGTGCACCGGTAATATACACTCTGTGTAGTAAGTAGTATTGTGTCTTCTACCCAATAGCTAGTGGTAGTTACTAGTAGTTACTTGTATTTACTAGTAGTTACTAGTAGTTACTGGTAGTTATTAGTAGTTACTGGTAGTTATTAGTAGTTACTAGTAGTTACTAGTAGTTACTGGTAGTTATTAGTAGTTACTGGTAGTTACTAGTAGTTGTCGGTAGTTACTAGTAGTTACTAGTAGTTAATGGTAGTTACTAGTAGTTACTGGTAGTTACTAGTAGTTAATGGTAGTTATTAGTAGTTACTGGTAGTTACTAGTAGTTACTGGTAGTTACAAGTAGTTACTGGTAGTTACTAGTAGTTAATGGTAGTTATTAGTAGTTACTGGTAGTTACTAGTAGTTACTGGTAGTTACTTGTAGTTGTCGGTAGTTACTAGTAGTTACTTGTATTTACTAGTAGTTACTAGTAGTTAGTGGTAGTTATTAGTAGTTACTGGTAGTTACTAGTAGTTGTCGGTAGTTACTAGTAGTTACTAGTAGTTAATGGTAGTTACTAGTAGTTACTGGTAGTTACTAGTAGTTAATGGTAGTTACTAGTAGTTGTTGGTATTTACTAGTAGTTACTAGTAGTTAATAGTAGTTCTTGGTATTTACTAGTAGTTACTGGTAGTTATTAGTAGTTACTGGTAGTTACTAGTAGTTACTGGTAGTTACTTGTAGTTGTCGGTAGTTACTAGTAGTTACTTGTATTTACTAGTAGTTACTAGTAGTTAGTGGTAGTTATTAGTAGTTACTGGTAGTTACTAGTAGTTGTCGGTAGTTACTAGTAGTTACTAGTAGTTAATGGTAGTTACTAGTAGTTACTGGTAGTTACTAGTAGTTAATGGTAGTTATTAGAAGTTACTGGTAGTTACTAGTAGTTACTGGTAGTTATTAGTAGTTACTGGTAGTTACTAGTAGTTGTCGGTAGTTACTAGTAGTTACTTGTATTTACTAGTAGTTACTAGTAGTTAGTGGTAGTTATTAGTAGTTACTGGTAGTTATTAGTAGTTCCTGGTAGTTACTAGTAGTTATCGGTAGTTACTAGTAGTTACTGGTAGTTATTAGTAGTTACTGGTAGTTATTGGTATTTACTAGTAGTTACTGGTAGTTGCTAGTAGTTGCTGGTAGTTACTAGTAGTTACTAGTAGTTATCGGTAGTTATTGGTATTTACTAGTAGTTGCTAGTAGTTGCTGGTAGTTACTAGTAGTTACTGGTAGTTATTAGTAGTTCCCGGTAGTTACTAGTAGTTATCGGTAGTTACTAGTAGTTACTGGTAGTTGGTGGTATTTATTGGTAATTACTAGTAGTTACTGGTAGTTAGTGGTAGTTATTAGTAGTTACTGGTAGTTACTAGTAGTTATCGGTAGTTACTAGTAGTTACTGGTAGTTACTAGTAGTTCCTAGTAGTTATCGGTAGTTACTAGTAGTTACTAGTAGTTAATGGTAGTTACTAGTAGTTACTGGTAGTTACTAGTAGTTAATGGTAGTTACTAGTAGTTGTTGGTATTTACTAGTAGTTACTAGTAGTTAATAGTAGTTCTTGGTATTTACTAGTAGTTACTGGTAGTTATTAGTAGTTACTGGTAGTTACTAGTAGTTACTGGTAGTTACTTGTAGTTGTCGGTAGTTACTAGTAGTTACTTGTATTTACTAGTAGTTACTAGTAGTTAGTGGTAGTTATTAGTAGTTACTGGTAGTTACTAGTAGTTGTCGGTAGTTACTAGTAGTTACTAGTAGTTAATGGTAGTTCCTAGTAGTTATCGGTAGTTACTAGTAGTTACTAGTAGTTGTTAGTTGTTGTCGGTATTTACTAGTAGTTACTGGTAGTTACTAGTAGTTGCTGGTAGTTACTAGTAGTTACTAGTAGTTATCAGTAGTTATTGGTATTTACTAGTAGTTGCTAGTAGTTGCTGGTAGTTACAAGTAGTTACTGGTAGTTATTAGTAGTTCCCGGTAGTTACTAGTACTTATCGGTAGTTACTAGTAGTTACTGGTAGTTGGTGGTATTTATTGGTAATTACTAGTAGTTACTGGTAGTTAGTGGTAGTTATTAGTAGTTACTGGTAGTTACTAGTAGTTATCGGTAGTTACTAGTCGTTACTGTAAAAAGAAAAACAAGCGCAACTCAACTAACTCTATTCGCTTAAACCCGAGGTTTAAGCGAAAGTTGTGTCTGAGGTTCCAACTAGTGACCCGAAGGAAATAAGCAATATTCTTAACAAATATTTCGCCACTGTTGGGAGCAAACTGGCTTCTAAAATTCCTCAGACCATAAATACATTCTATGATTATTTAGATCCGCCACTTAATCGCACTTTCTTCTTTGATCCTATTATTCCGGAAGATATCAATTTAGAAATTTCAGTTTTGCAAGACAACAAGGCCCATGGTCTCTACTCATCTCCAGTTAGGCTGCTGAAATTAGCAAAAAGGGTCATATCCGTACCTCTAGCTACGATTTTTAATCAGTCTATTTGCTCAGGGATTTTTCCATCTAAACTAAAGTGTGCTAAGATTATCCCGATATTTAAGGACGAAGATGACACGCTGCCCGAAAACTACCGACCTATTTCTCTGCTCTCGATTTATAACAGGATTTTTGAAAAACTTATGTACTCCAGAGTTACCAAGTTTGTCAAAGATTGCAACATTCTCTATGATCAGCAATACGGTTTTCGCAGTAAGCACAGTACTCAGCATGCTGTACTTGATATTGTTAACACAATTCTCCAAAACATGGACAACGGTAAATTTTCGTGCGGTGTTTTCATCGATCTCAAAAAGGCTTTTGATACTGTTAACCATGAAATTTTGTCAGCTAAACTTGAAAATTATGGTATTAGAGGTGTAATAAACTCCTGGTTCAGATCATACCTGACTGATCGGAAGCAAACTACGGAAGTTAATAATGTTGTGTCTGAGGCTGAAACGACCTTGTGCGGCGTGCCACAAGGCTCAGTCCTCGGACCACTCTTATTCCTACTGTACATCAATGATATTTACAAGTCCTCTTCGTTATTTGCCTTTTATCTATTTGCTGACGATACTAGTATAATACTTGCAAATAACAACCTAAAGGAACTCGAAACACTTGTTAATCGCGAGCTTGGCAACGTCAACGAATGGCTAAAGGCCAACAAACTGTCCTTGAACATAAAAAAATCAAATTTTGTAATCTTTCGTCCCCGGCAAAAGAATATGCCCTTCATACCTAGGATTAGAATTTTTGACTCCGTGACTAACACCTACGCAAACCTTGAAATGAAAGATTATCTAAAATACCTTGGCTTAATGATTGATTCAAATCTTTCTACCACATCGAATCTGTCTGTCACAAAATCAGCAAGTCGATAGGAATTATAGCTAAAATTCGACATTATGTCCCGCGTCGTGTTTTACTTTCAGTTTACAACTCATTAATTGTCCCTTACTTGACTTATGGTATTTGTGGTTGGGGAAATTGTGCCTTGACATTTCAACGAAAGATCGTAACTCTACAAAAACGGGCCTTACGTCTCATTTACTTCAGTAAGTCTAAGGAACACGCCGTACCCTTCTTTCTCAAATCAAATTGCCTTCCCCTGCCTAGCATATTTTTCAGAGATTGTAGCTATTTATTGTATGATATCAACAGACAGACAGCACCAGTTAGTATTCTCAATCAGTTCGTTAAAACAAGTCAGATTCATAACTACAGAACAAGATCTGTCTCTAGCGACTCGTTTTATGTTAAGTTCTCTAGAACCGATAAAATGTATGCCTTTTTCACGAGAATCGGTGCCCAAATTTGGAACTCTATTCCGTATTCGATTAAAATACTTAAACGTTCGTCCTTTAAAAAAAAAATAAAGGAATTATTACTAAATTTTTGCGGTCAGAAGATGATTATGTCGAAGTCTCCGGTCTTATTAAGTTATTTAATACTTTAGTTAACCTCTCTTCGTAATCGTTATGTACATGCCTTGTTTTTTGTTTTTTGTTTTATGTTAGTTTAAACTCTATTTACTGTATTGTAGTGTCTTCACTGTTATTTAGTCCATCTATATATAATTCTTGTTTTGTAATATGTCTTCAGCTCCCCCCGCCTCGATTAGTTCATAAGCTATTTGCGGGTGGGAAAGTAATGTAATTAGTTATTTTCCAATTTTCAATAAAATTTGTTGTTGTTGTTGTTACTGGTAGTTACTAATCGTTCCTAGTAGTTATCGGTAGTTACTAGTAGTTACTAGTAGTTGCTAGTTGTTGTCGGTATTTACTAGTAGTTACTGGTAGTTACTAGTAGTTGCTGCTAGTTACTAGTAGTTACTAGTAGTTATCAGTAGTCATTGGTATTTACTAGTAGTTGCTAGTAGTTGCTGGTAGTTACTAGTAGTTACTGGTAGTTATTAGTAGTTCCCGGTAGTTACTAGTACTTATCGGTAGTTACTAGTAGTTACTAGTAGTTGGTGGTATTTATTGGTAATTACTAGTAGTTACTGGTAGTTAGTGGTAGTTATTAGTAGTTACTGGTAGTTACTAGTAGTTATCGGTAGTTGCTAGTAGTTACTGGTAGTTACTAGTAGTTCCTAGTAGTTATCGGTAGTTACTAGTAGTTACTAGTAGTTGCTAGTTGTTGTCGGTATTTACTAGTAGTTACTGGTAGTTACTAGTAGTTGCTGGTAGTTACTAGTAGTTACTAGTAGTTATCAGTAGTTATTGGTATTTACTAGTAGTTGCTAGTAGTTGCTGGTAGTTTCAAGTAGTTACTGGTAGTTATTAGTAGTTCCCGGTAGTTACTAGTACTTATCGGTAGTTACTAGTAGTTACTGGTAGTTGGTGGTATTTATTGGTAATTACTAGTAGTTACTGGTAGTTAGTGGTAGTTATTAGTAGTTACTGGTAGTTACTAGTAGTTATCGGTAGTTGCTAGTAGTTACTGGTAGTTACTAGTAGTTCCTAGTAGTTATCGGTAGTTACTAGTAGTTACTAGTAGTTGCTAGTTGTTGTCGGTATTTACTCGTAGTTGCTGGTAGTTACTAGTAGTTACTAGTAGTTATCGGTAGTTATTGGTATTTACTAGTAGTTACTGGTAGTTGCTAGTAGTTGCTTGTAGTTAGTAGTAGTTACTAGTAGTTATCGGTAGTTATTGGTATTTACTAGTAGTTGCTAGTAGTTGCTAGTAGTTGCTAGTAGTTGCTAGTAGTTACTGGTAGTTATTAGTAGTTCCCGGTAGTTACTAGTAGTTAATGGTAATTACTAGTAGTTACTGGTAGTTAGTGGTAGTTAGTAGTAGTTACTGGTAGTTACTAGTAGTGACTAGTAGTTGATGGTAGTTATTGGTATTTACTAGTAGTTACTGGTAGTTGCTAGTAGTTGCTGGTATTTAACAGTAGTTACTGGTAGTTGCTAGTAGTTGCTGGTAGTTACTAGTAGTTGCTGGTAGTTACAAGTAGTTACTGGTAGTTGGTGGTATTTATTGGTAATTACTAGTAGCTACTGGTAATTACTAGTAGTTATCGGTAGTTGCTAGTAGTTACTGGTAGTTACTAGTAGTTCCTAGTAGTTATCGGTAGTTACTAGTAGTTACTAGTAGTTGCTAGTTGTTGTCGGTATTTACTGGTAGTTACTGGTAGTTATTAGTAGTTCCCGGTAGTTACTAGTAGTTAACGGTAATTACTAATAGTTACTGGTAGTTAGTGGTAGTTATTAGTAGTTGCTGGTAGTTACTAGTAGTTATCGGTAGTTACTAGTAGTTACTGGTAGTTACTAGTAGTTCCTAGTAGTTATCGGTAGTTACTAGTAGTTACTGGTAGTTGGTGGTATTTATTGGTAGTTACTAGTAGTTAGTGGTAGTTATTAGTAGTTACTGGTAGTTACTAGTAGTTGTCGGTAGTTACTAGTAGTTGCTGGTAGTTACTAGTAGTTGTCGGTAGTTACTAGTAGTTGGTGGTAGTTACTAGTAGTTGTAGGTAATTGCTAGTAGTTACTAGTAGTTACTAGTGGTTAATGGTAGTTTTTGGTATTTACTAGTAGTTACTGGTAGTCACTGGTAGTTATTGTATTAGTAGTTGTCGGTAGTTACTAGTAGTTTGTGGTAGTTATTGGTATTTACTAGTAGATAGTGGTAGTTACTAGTAGTTGCTGGTAGTTACTAGTAATTACTGGTAGTTACTAGTAGTTTTCTGTAGTTACTAATAGTTGGTGGTAGTTATTGGTAATTACTAGTAGTTACTGCTAGTTACCAGTAGTTGCTGGTAGTTACTAGTAGTTGCTGGTAGTTACTGGTAGTTGCCGGTAATTACTGATTCGAGTCGACTGTTTTCATTTGCCTCGACTATTTCTATTGACGCTGTTGAAGTGAAAGTCTAGAAATATAACAGAGCACTTAATGTCAGGTTCGGCGCGGAAAAACAGTTATATTTTTCCGCAAGTAATCATGTTTCCCTTGTTGATTTCGTCTCTCTAAACGTCAGGACTCTCGGCGTTCTCAATTCCTTTCCTGTAGGTTCCGCCAGTGTGGCATTAAACCAATGTTCACACAAAGCAATCACTTTAAGTAGACTTCATTCGTGATAGCCTGCGCGCAGACGAAATTAAACTCTCACAGTTTAGTTATCGTCTGCACGCAGGCCACATTTGTGAAAGTTTATCTTAAACTTAATATGCCTTTACACTGAATGACAGGTTGGCTCTTTTATTCCATTTAAAGTGACATGTATTTCAGTCTCAATATCATAACTCTTTGCCTTTAATTTTATTTCTACTAATTTATAAAAACATTACTTAATGATGTCGCTGACATAGTCATTATCACATTGAAAACCTTGTTAACAGTAATAGTCTTCAATGTGTTTGAAGTAAATATCCATTTACTAGTCGTAGTAGTCCTTTGTAAAATCAATGTTACACTAAAGGTTCTTTTTCTATAATTGGATGCAAACAGTTTTTAATTATCTAATTGTATTACGGCTGCGAAGATGGATCTTTACTAACCCTTTTTTTTTCTTTTTTTTTTTGCGAACGTAGCAGCAATTTTTGAGATTACCACCTCCTTCTGAATATAAAGTGATCTTTATTTCTTGGTTTCTAAAGTGTGATCATGTCAAGATTTGATTAGTTATAATTAAGTTATACTTTGTACTTTCTGGCGTTGAAAGTTTGCACTTGTCATCACTGTGGCAAGTGGCCTTGTGGCACCATTTTTGATGTTTTTTTTTCTGCATCGTAAAGATCCGTCAGCAGTGCACTGCAGCTCGATCAAGTGGCGGCATCGCGAGATGTTGGCTGTTTTCTCTGGCTGTACCGAGGCTTTACCGAGCTATAAAGATTCAGTATCGTTTTTTGAAATACTGAGACATCTATTTTTTTTTCGCATTTTTTAACATGATTGCAATTATACTAACAATTGAAATTAATGGTAGTTGATCGCCCAGTTTATTATTACAGAATTAATATGTTACCATTATTTAAGTTTCTTGATTAAATACAGTTTTAATAGTACGGTAGTTCATCTTCTTGTCATGGTACATATCTAGGCGACAGGTGAGTCTCCATCATTAAGTTGGCTTTCTGATAGACAACTTAAAATAGCGTCTAGTCGTCTTTTTTTGTAATCAAGCTTTCCAATGACTTGTGCGAGGGACTTCGTGTTTAATTTGACGTCAGAATTACTCCCAGCGATGCTTTGAATTACATAGTTATATAGGGTAAAAATATTTTCCTTAGATGGTAAAATGCTGGTTGAGTATAGAAATGATTCAGTCATATCTAAGATACAGCCCTCAAGTTCACTCCATCCTCCACTATGGTTTGTTATTCCATTTTCCTTCAAAAATTGCGAGCCCCTTTGCCGTTTTAGAGATGGTGGACTGGATAGACCTGATTTCCTTTTTCCCGTGGGCAAGTCTTTATTTTTTTCTAAGCTGGACTCTTTTTCTCCATAGATGTTTTTGCAGTTGTAGCAGTGACAATTTTTACAGCCGAGGCCGTTCACAAAACAAGGACACTTTGTTCTATTCCTACTAGTAACTACCGATAACTACCACTAACTACTAGTAACTACTACTTATTACCAATAAATACCACCAACTACCAGTAACTACTAGTAACTACCGGTAACTACGAGGAACTACTAGTAACTACCAGTAAATACTAGCAACTACTAGAAACTACCGACAACTAGTAGTAACTACCAGAACTACTAGTAACTACTAGTAACTACCGACAAGTACTAGTAACTACCGACAACTACTTCTAACTACCAGTAAATACTAGCAACTACTAGTAACTACCAGTAACTACTAGTAACTACCGACAACTACTAGCAAGTACTAGTAACTACTAGTAACTACCGAAAACTATTAGTAACTACCAGTAAATACTAGCAACTACTGAAAACTACCGACAACTACTAGTAAGTACCAGTAACTACTAGTAACTACCGACAACTACTAGCAACTACTAGTAACTACCGACAACTACTAGTAACTACCAGTAACTACTAATAACTACCAGTAACTACTAGTAAATACCAAGAACTACTATTAACTACCAGTAACTACTAGTAACTACCGACAACTACTAGTAACTACCGGTAACTAATAATAACTACCACTAACTACAAGTAACTACCAATAAATACCACCAACTACCAGTAACTACTTGTAACTACCGATAACTACTAGGAACTCCCAGTAACTACCAGTAACTACTAGTAACTACAGACAACTACTAGTAACTACCAGTAACTACCGACAAGTACTAGCAACTACTAGTAACTACCGATAACTACTAGTAACTACCAGTAACTACTAATAACCACCACTAACTACTAGTAAATACCAAGAACTACTATTAACTACTAGTAACTACCAGTAAATACCAACAACTACTAATAACTACCAGTAACTACTAGTAACTACCGACAACTACTAGTAACTACCAGTAACTACTAATAACTACCACCAACTACCAGTAACTACTACTAACTACCAATAACTACTAGGAACTACTAGTAACTACCAGTAACTCAGTAACTACTAGTAACTACCGATAACTACAAGCAACTACCGACAACTACTAAAAACTACCAGTAACTACCAGTAACTACCGAAAACTACAAGTAACTACCACCAACTACTAGTAACTACCAGCAACTACTAGTAACTACCAGTAAATACTAGTAAAAACTAGTAACTACTGACAACTACTAGTAACTACCGACAACTACTAGTAACTACCGATAACTACCACTAACTACCAGCAACTACAACTAATTACCAATAAATACCACCAACTACCAGTAACTACTAGTAAATACCAACAACTACTAGTAACTACCAGTAACTACTAGTAACTACCGACAACTACTAGTAACTACCAGTAACTACTAATAACTACCACCAACTACCAGTAACTACTACTAACTACCGATAACTACTAGGAACTACTAGTAACTACCAGTAACTACTAGTAACTACCGATAACTACAAGCAACTACCGACAACTACTAAAAACTACCAGTAACTACCAGTAACTACCGAAAACTACAAGTAACTACCACCAACTACTAGTAACTACCCGCAACTACTAGTAACTACCAGTAAATACTAGTAACTACTAGTAACTACCGACAACTACTAGTAACTACCGATAACTACCACTAACTACCAGTAACTACAACTAATTACCAATAAATACCACCAACTACCAGTAACTACTAGTAACTACCGATAACTACTAGGAACTACTAGTAACTACCAGTAACTACCGACAACTACTAGCAACTACTAGTAACTACCAGTAACTACTAATAACTACCATTAACTACTAGTAACTACCAATAAATACCACCAACTACCAGTAACTACTAGTAACTACTCATAACTACTAGGAACGACCAGTAATTACTAGTAACTACCGACAACTACTAGTAACTACCAGTAACTATTGATAACTACCACTAACTACTAGTAACTACCAATAAATACCACCAACTACCAGTAACTACTAGCAACTACTGATAACTACTTGGAACTACTACTAACTACCAGTAAGTACTAGTAACTACCGACAACTACTAGTAACTACCAGTAACTACTAATAACTACCACTAACTACTAGTAACTACCAATAAATACCACCAACTACCAGTAACTACTAGTAACTACCGATAACTACTAGGAACTACTAGTAACTACCAGTAACTACTGACAACTACTAGCAACTACTAGTAACTACCAACAACTACTAGTAACTACCAGTAACTACTAATAACTACCATTAGCTATTAGTAACTACCAATAAATACCACCAACTACCAGTAACTACTAGTAACTACTCATAACTACTAGGAACTACCAGTAATTACTAGTAGCTACCGACAACTACTAGTAACTACCAGTAACTACTAATAACTACCACTAACTACTAGTAACTACCAATAAATACCACCAACTACCAGTAACTACTGATAACTACTAGGAACTACTAGTAACTACCAGTAAGTACTATTAACTACCAACAACTACTAGTAACTACCAGTAACTACTAATAACTACCACTAACTACTAGTAACTACCAATAAATAGCACCAACTACCAGTAACTACTAGTAACTACTGATAACTACTAGGAACTACCAGTAACTACCAGTAAGTACTAGTAACTACCGACAACTACTAGTAACTACCAGTAACTACTAATAACTACCAGTAACTACTAGTAACTACCAATAAATACCACCAACTACCAGTAACTACTAGTAACTACCGACAACTACTAGTAACTACCAGTAACTACTAGTAACTACCAGGAACTACTAATAACTACCAGTAGCTACTAGTAACTACTAGTAAATACCAGTAACTACCAGTAACTACTAGTAACTACCATTAACTACTAGTAACTACTAGTAACTACCGACAACTACTAGTAACTACCAGTAACTACTAATAACAACCATTAACTACTAGTAACTACCAGTAACTACTAATAAATACCAGTAACTACTAATAACTACCAGTAACTACTAGTAACTACTAGTAACTACCGACAACTACTAGTAACTACCAGTAACTACTAATAACTACCACTAACTACTAGTAACTACTAGTAAATACAAGTAACTACTAGTAACTACCAGGAACTACTAATAACTACCAGTAACTACTAGTAACTACTAGTAACTACTAGTAAATACCAGTAACTACCAGTAACTACTAGTAACTACCATTAACTACTAGTAGCTACTAGTAACTACCGACAACTACTAGTAACTACCAGTAACTACTAATAACTACCATTAACTACTAGTAACTACCAGTAACTACTAATAACTACCAGTAACTACTAATAACTACCGGTAACTACTAGTAACTACTAGTAAATACAAGTAACTACTAGTAACTACCACTAGCTATTGGGGAGAAGACACAATACTACATACTACACAGAGTGTATATTACCGGTGCACTTGTGGCTTTCCACCATGAAGTATATACCGAAAGAGCTGTGGTTGACTGTTGTCATGAGTTGTGGCCGTTCTGTCGTAATGTTTATGTCCAGAAAATGGTAACTGTTGTCAATTTAAATATCAAAATGGGAATTAGAGTGTTGGCCTTTTCAAAGGCACCAAATCTGAGAAATAAGTCGCCGCCTGTGTTTTATCGCACCACTCAGTCTTTCTGAACGGCAATGGAAGGTGCACTTTTGGACGGTTTTATGGCAGATATAATCCCGTGGAAATATAACAATGTACAGAGCAGGTTAGAATCTCCTATTAGGAAGTTTTTCTTGCAATTTCTTTCAAAAGTACTGGGGAAATGTTACCAATCCTTATGAATGGTAGCATTATCGTAAGTCAGTAAAACGATCAGTAAGCAAATGGTGACCAGTAAAACCTCGGTATTTCTCTTAAACTATTGCAATATCCAGAAGTTTTATATACCAGAGCAAAAGACAATACCTCTTCGTAAATCATCAAGTATTTCACTTTACTTGAAGCTCTGCGAGAACTTTTTTATTTTTTTTGGAAAACTCAAGAAATTTGCATAATTTTTCTCATTAACATAAGTCATGTTAAATAATGCTATGGAAAATTTAATAAAGAAGAGTCACACTGATTATGTTGTCATCGTTTAAGAGTGTATACTTAGTAGTTTGTGAGAATTTTGTTTCACCTGGATTGCTGTACAATTTGCCAGAAATATTGTCATTCAAAAAATTACAAAATTTGAACATATTTCAGTGTAGATTTGGCTGTTCAAGGGTACCCCCCCTGAAAAAAGAAAAGAAAGAAGCTTGAACAAAACTAATACCATATCTACCTATACTTCACCAAGTTATGCCTATGTGGAAAGTTTGAGCCAATTCTGTGATGTGCACTGTAGCACCTTTTGCATGGTTTTCTCATGGATAGCCTCTTAATGTGGTTCTCTATGACAAGACAAAAAAAGCTCCAAGAACGAGAAGCCCAAAGACTACTGCGAAGCTGATTCAGAACAACGTGTATTGTTTTTTTCACAACAATATTTCGGCTGGCCATACCAGCCTTCTTCAGGTTTACAGATGTTACTGAACTTTAGTAGGAGTCACAATAATTATTATATAGATGGAGAATGTCGCGATAAAAAATGTTTAAAAGGGAGAGGCGGAAATGACGTACAACACAAAAACTGGAAAGGGAAAATACTAAGGATATGGATTACAATAATTGGTCACGGCGTTTCTGAATCAGCTTTGCATTAGTCTTTTGACTCTCGTTCTTAGTTCTTTATATTCTAGCTGATTTTTTTCTCTTTTCTAGGCATCCCACGTTTACAATTAGCAGGATCTTCGTGCTCGATTTTTGCAGTTAATTTAATCCTTTATTTCAAAAAAGGAACCTCCTTAAATGAAGCAAGAAAAGAAATGTTCAGCAAGAAGAACAAGACCCTGCAGAATATAACACCAACTCAGGTAAATGTAGTAATCCATTTTTCAACGAGAAAGATAACGGATATGAAAATCTAACCTCCCTCCTCTCAGAAATTTGATATTTTTGCATCCTACTTTTATGGTTCTATTTATATTTCACATCCGGGCAGTACCAATAAAGTTGTCTGTGTGCATTATACCCGGGGGGGCACTTGGATATTTTTTGGGTGGGTATGTGCCGCCCGGGACTCTAAATTGGCGCCCCGTTCTAAAAAAAATTTCCCCTAAAATTGATACCCCGTTATAGAAATAAGCCAATTTTTTATACCCCGTTCTAGAATTGGCCCTAAAACTGATACCCCGTTCTAGAAATGGGCCAGTTGCTTATACTCCGTTCTAGAAAGTTTGTAAATTGTAAATTTCTAAGTTACGACATGTGTAGTTCCGTGTTGTCACTAAAGTTCTTCGTATATTCTAAGTAGCATAGTGCACAAAGCGAACATAGATATCAGAGAATGAGTCAAGTGGCCGCTTAGAAGAGGTTAAAAACAATGCAAAATCATTAACCGTCAGGCCCAAAAGGTGGTCGCGGTCGCTTACAGGAGGTGGTCTTTTACTACAGGTTCCAACTGTAGGGCTTTGACTGGGAACGCTTTAGTGTTTTGGATAGGCGGTCGCTTATGGGAGGTGGTCGCTTACGAGAAGTGGTCGCACATGGAGGTTCGACTGCTTTTGAATGCCACATTTCTGGTGCAATTACGCCAAATTATTATCAGTTTTGTAATCCATACATTACATCGTATGCTCGCCTTACTTGTATGCAATGGCCTTTCAAAAACACCTCAAATTCCTGCCGTGTCCCAGTCTACAAAGTTCATTTTATTATGACAACTGTAATAAACCTCCACCCGGAAAACAAGAGTGAACGCAGAAGTATTATCTGTCTTTTACACATTGAGCCCATTAAATTCGCTTGTAATATTAATACATTGCACTAACTGTAAGTGCCTCAAGTCTTCAGTGATTTAAGAATGTTTTCCTTTATCCTCCTAGTAAAAAGTTGTATTAATGAGTAAAAAAAAAAAAAGGAAAAAACGTGAATCAGGTGGTAAACTCAATTAGACTACGCCAAAGATGTTTTACTTTGGTAACGGAAACGAATGTCAGTCAATAAAAAACAAGTAAATAATGTCCATTTCAAGCTTACAAAAAACACTGAAAATGAAATGAATGTCTTGCTCTCCCCCCGGATAATCTGATCACTTGGTACCCCTTCTAAATTTGTTTTAGATGCACTAAAGAGCATCTGTGCCAAATTTGGTGCTTTCCTCCAGTCTGCGACGATATTTCCTTCAAACCAATTAAAGCACTATTGCGCAAGCCTCGCGTCCTAAGAGAACTTAGCTAGCTATTCTTAAATGGAGATGTGTAACGAAATTTATATTATCAGAAATCAACAGTGAGAACTCCCAAGATAACCGCTCAAAATATGAAAACAGGTAGGGATAAAAAGGATCGCTTTAGAGATACATTTTATAACAAAAATCAACGACATGAAAAGAAACTTGACGTTTCGATGGCTTCATGTCATCATTATCAAAAGATAAGAAATTAACAAGAGATTCGTGGAAATAAATTTAGAAAAAGAGAGTGGGGAAAGTGCATGTGAACAGTTAAGCATAAAAATGGACAAATAATGGTCTCACCATCGCGCATTGAGCTGATATTACGAATGAACAATGACAGATCAACTATTTCTTAAAAATTGTTATTCAAAAGCCGTTAAGTTAATCCTTAAAAGCAATTCGCGTAACACTGACAGGATCGTACATCCCTTCACGCAAGTTTAATAAACTGAGCACGTGGCAGAGTGTCTGAATGGGAGGGGGGTCCACATGTCGGCTGTCGGTAAATATTCATTTATACTTTGTCGGTTGTCAGTAAATCTCGGTTAATGATTAACAAAACAAGCTAATTATTCATATTCGTTATTTAATTCACTTAGTTATTTAAACTCTATACAAGTATAAAACTTCTTCATTCATCGTCAACACGATGGCTACACGATGGCTACACGATCGTTTATTTCAACTTTGTTTTGCAAAGACCGATAAAATCACCAAACAATTTACTTTGATTTTTTTTTTTCAAGCTGATGAGCATGACTTCCACCATGACGCCTTTAGTTAAATTGTGTGAGTCCGGAGAAGACCAATCCTAGCTAGAATAAGAGGCTAGTGAATGCAGCATGTGAAGCACATGATGTCAGCTGTGCTCCATGACTGAGCGGAATTTACGCATTAGACGTGGTTCTTTGGCGCCCTCAGTACGCGTTTTATCTGCTCGCTTAGCACCCTCGCTGATGAGTCCGCGTCATTTTGATCTGTTTTGAGTAAGTTCTTTCCAGGTCAAAGACAAGCGAAGTAATCATGGGAGAATACGTCGTCAAGTGAGTGTAATATGGATCGAATTTCAGTAAAGCTATTTTTAGTGAATGAAGTGTTTTTTTTCCGAGACGTTCCTGAATACTGATTAATATTAGGCTGATTTAGCAACTGAAAGAAAACGTCAGTTGACGACGGCGCGTGCAAACTAAACAACTGGCTTGATCAATGGCAGAGCGAAAAATTGGGCGCTGGAAGTCGTGTTTAGTCTTTTCCGCGCGCTTTCCCGTCGTCATCTGATGTTGCCCTAACTGTGGAATGTTTTAAACTCATTGCTGCTCCCAACTGTAGTCAAATTTGGAAGTTCCACTTTCCAACTATTTTGTTGCTATAGACTTATTCTCAAATTACTGCGACTTTCACGAACGTGCGAACTCTAAAGGTCAAAAGCCGCCTTCGCAATTGCGTTTTTCGTTGCCGTCAATCATAATTACGATCACAAGCAACGAACCTTGAAACACAGATACGCGCAACATGGATCAAAATCCACCAATCACACATTACAAACCATGACCTTTTGAACCCGTTAACTTAAAGTTTTTTTTTTCCCAAGAGATCGGTTAAGATGATTGACGGCAGCGAAAAACGCAATCGTCAGTTGGCTTTTGAACTTCAGAACTCGCATGTTTGTGAAAAGCGCAGTAACTCGCAGAGTATTTTGCCACTGAGGTGAGCAAAACTAAATTTCATCGATATATATCCTTTCAGTTATCTCCAAGCCCCCTTTATAATTGTTTTTATGTCAAATCAGGTGTACAGCAGCTACTTTTGTGCTCCATATTTGCAACTTCTTAACCTTTAAGGAAAAACTTACGATCACTTTAAACTTTCGCTCATGATTCGAGCATGGATTAAGTACACGCAGTGAAAGTACCGCAGCAGTACATGTACCTTTCGTAGGCTCGATTACCACTCGCTGTGCAGGGAATGAGCGCGCGCTTTCCTGGATTTTCCCCGAAAAGGAGGAGAAAAAAGGCGAAACAAATGAGCTTCGAAGCAGGTACAGGAACAAAATAGACATTCCTCTATGCATGCTAGGAGGCAGGCGGAAATCGAACCTCTACGATTCGGATTTTATCAAAATTTGACAAAGTAATTAAATGACAGGAAATTCTATAAGTAACGAATCTTGAATTTAGAGTGATTTACCTCTGGTGTGAAATAGAGCTAACTTAAAGACGTTCCCTGTGCTGGAAACAAATCAAGCGGAATACTTTTGACAAAAGAAGGCAGGTAAAAAACTAATTTTAAAAAAACGATTTATTTCTGAATACAAATATCCGTACAATATTGGACCATGCCGGTTGTCGGTTAATTTGTTTCCTGTCGGTAGCCGGTAATTTTTCTCTCGTTTTCTCGGAAGTCAGTTTTATTTTTGCCGTTTGTCGCTGGTAGGTTAACCCCATTCAGACACTCATGGCAAAATCAGGTGCAAAATTCAATAAAAAATCAATTTCAAATCGGTGCACATTTTGTGGTTTGTCCTTAACGCCGATGTCAAAATGTACAAAACGTCCATGAAACCTTATAAACACAAAAACTCTCTTTAAAAACGTAGTTTCCTTGACCATAGAGTATATAGGGTACCTTAAGTTTCTTCAGATAAGCTTAAGCTTTGAATAGAAAGACGAAGCGAAACAAACAAAAAAACTAATTCAAGCGGTATTCAGGCCGGGCACCAGTTATGGAAAAAATTAAGTAGACCACAGCAAAATTCTTGAATGGCAAGTAATAAATAAGGAAATGAATAACAATTCAATCGAACATGTACAAAAATATCACTTTAGTTTTAATTTAAGACGGGCGAGTACCTAGCCCGTCTGAACTGTTTCGAAAAAATGATTTGCAGATCTCACGATTGTGTATCGAGCTAATGTTATGAATGAACAATGGACAGATAAATTATTTCTTGAAAATTTCTATTCAGAAAGCCATAAGTTAATCCTTAATTGAAATTCACAAAACACTAACTAGCCTGCTCCAGGCTCCGAGATAGTAGGGTCCGCGGGGAAAAAATAAAACGGAAGGAAACTGGGGAGAGGAAGGACGGCTCTCTCCCTCATTTTCGTGTCTTCCCCACTATCTGAGAGCCTGGAACAGGCTAAACACTAACTCATTGCCAGAAATCGTGGACATTTCGCGCCCGTGATTAATTGTCAGCGGAATCTCATTTCCAAATGGCGGACAAAAACGATCGTAGTCAGGGAAAGCGTATCCCCTGCGATTTTTTAAAATAATTTGAGCTCTGTGAATCTGTTTTACGAGGAAAAAAGCTGGAATAAAATACCTAGCAAGAAAATGTTAGGTTTATACTCGGCCGAGCGGCTGATAGCAACAAAACAGTACGCGGATGTACCTTTCGTGACATTTTCGTGACATTTTCGTGACAATTTTGTTTTAAAACCAAGCCTGGTAGGCTAATCGAGGATTTTTGAATGCCTGGAACCTAGTTTATATCCCGTGAAGCATCTCTGGAGTTTTATCAACAAACAAAATGGCGATTCGGTGAGGTTTGGAGTTGTGAAGCTTTGTCCGACCGAAATGTGTCATTCGCAACTATGGCGTCCATTACTGGACTACGGATGGAAAACTGAGGGAAATAACGCGCCTTTTGGAAGTATTTTTCCAGTGCAAAAATCGTCCTTTTAACGACTGTTTTGGAAACATCTTCCATCGCAGAAGTAATATCAAGTCGTGCAAATTTACTTCAGTGAAGGGTTTATCCTCTAATCGACGAGTATTTCGCATGACTTCGGCAAGATTTTAAGACAATGTATGGAGAAATGGAGCGTACAACGAGAGATAAAAGTGGCCACTTCGGGAAGTAAGTAAACCTACTTCTAATTAGCTATTTTTAACCCAAATGCGAAGGTTACACAGCACTTAACATGTTTCGAGTCGTGCACCGAACACCCGTGAGCTCAAAATCGATATATTTGAAAAAGTTTCCTTATCTCCAAACATTTTCTTATGCGAATTCGCAGCCATTGTGGCCTTAGTGCGCACGCGCAACCGCCATCTTGTCCCTAATTTCCGGCAATGGTAACGTGGATCCGTTCACGCAAGTAAGATCGGTCGAGAACAAAGCAAAATTAAAAAAACAAAAACAAAAACAGTTTCAAACCGGGCCACATTTTGTGTTCTTTCTTTCACGCCGATGTCAAAATGTACAAAACGTCTATGAAACATCTATTAATACGAAAACGTCCTTTTAAAAAGTACTTTCCTTGATTATAGAGTACAGAATGTACCTGAAACTTCTTCAAAAACTTGGTCCAAAACAAGCCACAACCGCTCCGCCGTGAAGAAAACAAGGTGGAATTCCTCGAAGGACAATTTTGTAACGAAAAGCTTTCGTTTGTCTACAAAAAGGCAACTGAGTATTCTTTTAAATTTTCCCTTTCCTTTTGTGTCTTTTGTAGGTGTATTTTCAACCTTGAAATGCAAAACTTTGGTCATAAAAAACCACAGCACAGCCATTTTGTTGAAAATGTATGTCCTTCACAAGGAAAGGTGTCAAGTTCGTTTCTTCTTCTACCTCCTAAAAACCACCAAACAAAATTATGCTCACTAGACAGATTCTGATTGGACAATAATTTCTAACCCCTATTGAAACAATAGGGACAACACTCTCTGGGGGAAGGGGGAAAAGTCATATCTACTTAAACCTACCCTGAAAGAACGCACGGACGTACGGTGACGTCATAACCAAATTTTCTCGCATCCTTAGTTACTATTTCAAACTTGTATTCAGAGAAACATTTGAAATAATTTGCTTGCACACCAGATAATTTGAGCACAAGTTTGTACTTTTTTTACAGGGCAAGTTCGCATTTGGATTCACTCCGCACTTGTTCCCTTGATTCTGAAATTTCAGAAATTCAACTTGGACCATCTGGGTTATGTTTTTATCCATCTGGATATAGACTGCTGCTTTTTGAGCCCGAAGATCCCGCTCGCTCTGATAGTCCTTCAAGTCATCCCGAAAAAACGATTGGGTGAAAACGGAAATCAACGTAACCGTGGTACATAAATTTACGTGTAACCGCAAGTCACCTTGGTAGAGTTTACCGAAGTAAAAATGTACCGTGGCAAATTTACCACGGGAAAAACCTTTTACCATGGTGTGTGTAACCGCACCTTTTTAATAAATTTTTGTAAATTTCCACGAATAATTTTAATATCTTATCTTTTGATACTGATGACATGTAGCCATCGAAACGTCAAGTTTCTTTCATATCGTTTATTTTTGTTTTAAAATGGATCCAAAAGTCTAGTGTCCGGTGTGTAATCATAAATATCATTCTGCAATTGAAGTTCATTCAGGAACATGAACAAAAACTACGGGAAATCATTTAAATAACAACTTTAATAAATGTGTTATGGTGAAAAATGTACAAGTATGCGAACGGCCTGATGTGGCGATTGTCACGAATTTCAAACTGGACTCCGAGAAGCATTTACCCATTGAAATACTAACCAAGCAGTCATAAAATGCTTTTTCGTTTCATATATCTTTTAAACGACTGTAATTGCAAATCTAAAAAGATTTTTGTCGTTAATTAAGGGTCAGATAATGGCCTGCTTATGCTGATATGGTATTCGACATTTTGCTGCATAACTCTTGGAGCATGACGACGCATGTCGCAGTCATAAATAAGCATCTTTTGTGTTCCCGGAAAATAGTATCCTATCTACATAACAACAATTTACAAAGTCCTTTTGATAGAGCTGTTTGAGCAATTTGTATGTTCGTAGTATGAAACAAAAGCCTTTTCGAGTTGGTAAACATAGACTGGATACAGTATCTTTGAATAATTTTAAGCAAAAACAAACAATAGCCAAAGAACTAACAACAAAAGTCCAGGCATAACAGAGCTATAACTTCGGGACGATCCTGAACGTAGCATTAACTCCCGTAGTTTTTGAGAACTAAGAGGCAGTTTTCTCACTTCATCATCGTCGTCCATCTCCCCTCTACCTTT
>CALNXK010000036.1:970000-1077500 GCA_942486035.1 Porites lobata
AAATTGTATCTCCGTGTGTTTTTTTTTTCTGATATACAGACTATGAATTGAAACACTAGGAAATGTGTTGATCCAACATAATAAGAACACTTGCAGACTTTTTATCGTAACTAAATCTGAAATGTTCACCCTTTAAAGATGTCCCCTGTTGCTTCAACCAATTGAAGTATAGTTAACAGCGTGGAATGGCTAAGAAGCCCGTCAGACTTCTTCTTAGAAAGTGCAGAACGTTTAGTAGCATTTAAGGATTGTGTACCGTTGACAAGCTTCGAGCATAAACTGGACCTTTTATGATCAATGTCCTCGACTAAGTATGAACAATCAAGGAAGGTTAACTAAGGCCCGGTTTCATATACATGAAACGTTCGGTGTTTGAATCAATAAGGAACGCCTATTTCAACAGTGGAACGGTCGGCAATTTCTTCTTTGAAGCAACACTGGAACGGCTTTAATGCAGACGCCGACCCTTCTCATGTTCCGAACCTAATCCATCAATTATTATGACGTATTCTGCAAAACATTTGACCAAACAATCATTATTTCTCCTTTTTAAAGTTTAGCTGGAATGAAGATCGGCGTCTGAATCAATTCAGCTGCTCTAAGCAATTTGGGTCGGCTTTCATTCGAATTAGGTTCAGCTCATGAACAGTTCGGCGTTTGAACCGGCGGGCCTAACTATTTATTTTTAGCGGAACGTTTGACAGTTATCGAACCAATATTGACATAGAAAAAACGTTTCATGTTGTGCTGTTGTTGTTTTCGATTTTGTTCATATCCGAGAAGTCGCCGTTTTCTTTCGCTTAGTAAAAGCCAAGTTTTAAATCTTTCAAAATTGAAGCGATCTCTGAATAAATCTGCTTTGTAACTAGTATAAACTAGTATTGAAATAACGCTTTTTATTGTATGATGTTATTATACAGTAGTAATATTTAACAACTAGAAGATGAACTCAAGATTTCGATAGGGTTGATATTTGATTACGTTCGAGGCCCTTGTAAGGAGGCTGCTATCATAGCCGATAGAAATTAAAAATCAAGACTTTGACCTTCTAGCTTCTTAGTAAACTCCTCAAACATTCTGCAAAAAAGCATATCTTCGGTGTATTTATTCTCAGGTAAATATAAGTAATTATTGTTCAAATGCCATTGGGCATTATGAAAATACGCCTTAGAATGTTTCGTGTAAAGGTCAGCTCAGGTTTAACGTTAACGTAATATGTGTAACCGATCCCACGCTGATAGCGTTTTTAACTCTAGTTCGCTTCTACTGGGTGAAAAATTGTTTTTTTTCTGCCTTCCTTCAATGCTCCCTTTAACCTCTTTGTTCCTCAAACACGTAAGGACTGAAATCTTTGAGGAAAGAAGATAACGTGCTCTGATCTATGTTACTAAACAGAACTTTGATTTTAGAATAGGAGTGTGTTGGAAATCCGGCAACTGAATGTTTCTAAATCTCTTCCCTTATTAGCTAAGCGAAAACCATATTTACCCCCATCCGCCATTTAAAAAAATTCATTTCTCTCGACTTTTCCTTAATCTTTGCGATGGATATAGTGAATGGTTCGGCCAAAAAGAACGCAAGATTTGCAGTGGAATATTAGCATACTATTTATCAAAAGCCAATAACGCTCCTATAGACTTTCCCGTCCTTTTCCTTATTTATTTTTTTTAATTTCCTGTTTATTGCTTTTTTGATTTAAACCTTTCAGCCAAATTACTTGGATAAATAGCTTCATCTGGCTTCTCCAAAATAACAAGTTCGATCTGCGGCTGAGGTTAGCATTAAGCGATTAATAGACAGATCGAACCAAACGTATCGATCGGTCAACCTCTGCATTTGTATTGCAAGTGGTTGATTAACAAGCTTTGTATGAGCAGCCATCGGCACTGGAGTCATTTCCGACCAACCCAGATGCTACAAATTACTCGGCATTGGACCCTGAACCTAACATTGTATTTGCTAGTAAAGCGTAAGGGCATGCTTACTGATGATAATATTTTCTTTAAGGATATCCTTGAGGAAACTTTTAAAATGTTAGTCCTACATCACATCGTTTGTGACAAATCACATTTTTATCTGCTAATGAAATGCAAGTGCATGCGTGATAATTATAATATTCTCTTTTCACCCCAACCTAAGAAAAGCTTTTAAAAAGTTAGTCCATCATCGCATCGTTTGTGACAGTTCTTGACATTTTCTTCTTTCTTTGGTTGAGAAAATCTTTCTAAAATCGGTAATGGCTAAAATTCTGGTACCAATCCAATTTCTTATATAACACTTATGGGGCATTTTGATACTGTATTGCCCGTTCGCAGACAACACCTTCTTGAAGTTCGTCTTCTTCATCTCCCTCTGCAACTAGCCACTTCAGAAATGTGGCTTACACACTAAGAACATTCTTTATACCAAAATATAACAGGGATTTGGCTTACCAGTTTCTAATTGACCATATACGCCTTCAACTGCTATCCCAGTCAAATCCTTGAAGCTCAAATTTGCTGTGTTCCCTGCTTCAGCCACATGATACTTCTCTTTTATCGTCTTTTCCCCGGCTGGAAAATGGGTTGAAAATATTTCTTGAGTAAACCATTCCGTGATTTACTCGATGAACACTATTTTTGCCGCTATTGAAAGGTATATTAGAGAATTGTAGCTATGTCCGATAATTCTTTTATATATATTTATCATTTCATTTTTATCAGTTCCCCGAGTATATTATGAACCAAGAATTTAATGACCAGCTCCCTGCTGAATTGCTACTTCAGTTGGTTAGAGAGCGCTGCCCCGGTATCGCAGCGGTCAGCATCCCAGGAAGCCTGAATTTTTTTCTTTTTTCAGGTTTTCTCTATGAAATGATCTTCCTTTTGTTTCTCAGCAGTTCAAATATATGAAATTCACATAATCATCGATTCAGATAATTTTGTGGTTTTCTCTCGGTATCGTATTGCTAAGCAATAAATTGTTACTCTAAAGAAAAAGCTATTAGAAGGGAACACGTAAAAGTTTCCTTTATTGACCGTTAAATGGAAAGTTCTCTAGATCATTATTTTGGGAACATCTTAGTCATACATAACTCATTATGAAATGAACCATTTTAAACTATGCGGGGTAAAAATTGTCGAAAATAAGTGCAAAAATTGGCAAGAAAACAAGGACCCTAGACTATAGAAGTGTGAGTCACTTAGCTGTGTTAAGAAATATTTTCTCCACAAATACCGTTAGAAGTAGCGAAGACGTTGAAATTCTAAAAAAAAACTGGTACAAATGTGAAGTAAACGTCTTACCAGCCTTGTAAGGTAAAGGGAGGCCACAGGACTGTTCCACTAAAGCCCCAACGCATAGCAGCAGAAAAATTCTTGAGGCCATCTTCAACCCCTTCGATGTTACTTCGCTTGTGTCTGTCTTAAACTAAACCTCTCCCTTGTGTAGATAACAATTTTTGAGATCCAAAGTGCTTATGTGCAATAGGACCTCTTATGCTATATTGAATCGCTATTGTTTAAAGTTCCCGTTGTCAATATTATATTCAGGCAAATTTTAATTACTTTAGAATCAGTCACTAGTGTCCATTCTTAAAGAAATTATGTTGAAAGAAAATAGTGATATCACTTAAACCGCTCTCGATACTTGTTTTAATCATTCCTTAACTTTTTAAACTTCTAAGCAAATTTTCTTTGCCAAGTAAATTATTATTTTGTGATCGGCATTTCCTGATATTTCCATGTTGCTCTTATCAGTTAGTTACTAAGCGATACGGCATTCCTTTCGGTGTTGTCGAAAATTTTCCTATACTATTTGCTTTGAATTCGGGTTTTTCCACTGCATCTCTTAAATATATTTTACTTGCAATTGCAACCAGGGCCTCAAATAGGAAACATAGCAGAAAGCTTTAAAACACATTTTCGGATTTTGAAATACGTGACACCTTAAAAGAAAGACTGCTCACTTCAATAACAACCTTATTGGCGGATGTCAGAAAAATATGCTATATAGTTAATAGCTGCTAGAAACATTGTTTCCAAGGTGATGGCAAATTATTCTGTACATTAAGTATTCCCCTATTTCAATCGGCCTAAAATTGCTTCGGCTTGCTAAGACATTGAACCTTTGGCCTGGTACGCAAAAAGTGATCTAAACTAATTCAAAACAGCGTAATGTTCAGTTCAGTGTAAGGGCAAACATATTCTTGTTTATCGAAGAGCAGTATGTGTTTATGTAGACTTGTAACTTCCATGAAAGGGGCCAAAAACTCGGTCCAAGGTCACCTTATGCATAACACGTGGTGGAAGATCCGAGTTGTAGTTTTTCCACATGCATGAAGGGCGTAAAGGAAAACACAAACTCGTTTCCATTTTAGTTTTCTTGTTTTTGTTTTGTTTTTTTCTCTTTCTCTCTCTCTCTCTCTTTTGAGGAGGGTATCCCTAGGGCTATCGATTTAAAACGTTTAAATTTAGCATTAATGGCAAGATAAATCTGTAGAAAAATTTCGCGATCTAAATTTAGTAGTATTGTCCCCGGGGTATTGTCATTGTCATTGTCTAATCAACAGGAAAAATTGATGTTTAGCGCGGTGGCGCCAAACAAATTCGTTGATGTTGCTCGTGTGCGTTAATTACGCTTATTTTTTTTTCTCTGTCCCAAGATCACAAGAGGAAATTCATTGCACCACCTCACCTCTTCACAATGTAGTGGCTACGTGCCGACATGTCACATTCGTCCGGAATTCTGATGTAGCAAGTATTGAAAAAAAGAACCCAAGTTCAAATCGGAAGATTGACTACGTGACCTTTCCAGTCTCTCTTCTGCATGTAACTGGAAAGGAAACGTACGTAAGCACTGTACATTTCTTACTTGCAACTTTTAGGGTTACCATTTCTCAGATCAACAAAAATAAAAGAAAAAAAATCTTTTAACCTGTTTCTTAAGAATTAGCGAACGCAACAAGGCCAAAGCTATAAGTAATGGAGTTTTATAAGCTAAGCTCTTGAACAAAAAAAATGATGACTGACAAAGAAGCTGGCGGAGCACAAATTGAAGAAACATTGGGCAGAAATCCTTTAAAGCTGCAAGCTGTATAGTAACCGACAAACAAATCAAACTGATCTATCATCTATCACAAATCAATCTGCATGATCTATCATCTATTATCACCTATTTTAATTTTTTTTTTTAGTTTCCTCATTCCTTCAACTGTCTAAGTAGTGCTTTTATTTTAATTTAATCAGTCTTCTTTAATGCGACGTAAAGGCATGTTAAAAACTGATAACTTTTAATAGGGATTCAATACCGGTGAAAAATGTGTCGCTCAAAAAAAAAAAAAACAAAGAAAGAAAGAAACTGATAGAAAGAAACGTTTTTCCATAATTAAGAGCATAGTGTTCAGATAAAAAGTAAATGTCTTAAAAACAGGTTTTACTAAAACTAACATAGTTTTAAATTGCAGTACGATAACTGGACCGTTATTAACTGTATTAGCACACCCTGGAATTTATTTATTGTTCTCAATAAAAAGATATGCATATTATTTAGTATTACTGTTTTCCTCGTAATAAAGGAGTTGTACTCGTTGTTGGAAAGCCTTAAAGCCCAAACTCGACACTAATGATCTGTCTAGTTTTCAGCATTAAATGTAATCATCACATTCAGAAATTGTGCGAGTTTCGAAGCCTTTGCTCCGTTTTTAGCCAGGAGTTTTACCGCTTAAGCATTGGCCTCGCCAAAAAATCGAGTTGCCTATTGCAGAGGTTAATGTACCAAAATACATCTGCATCTCTTTCCAAAAGAATAATGCACTTGTTTCGTTCACCCAGTATCTGGCGAACACACGCACACTCTAATTTGTGGTTAACTTAATACATGTGTTCTTAGATTGAGCAAAGCTGCATGATAAATGTATAGATGCCTCTTGATGTTATCATATCTAATCAAAAGTTTCTAATCCCTTGAATACCAAACAAAACTGAAATTTATCGTTATCTAGCTTTTAAGTGTGTAATTATTTTCTTTTCACTTTTTTTTCTTTTTTGGGTTATCCTGTATTACATGACGCATTCTTTTTTCCTGAAATTCAGCACGATGGTTCAATTTCCAATGCAAGCTTTCCTATTAATAGTATTAAAGTGGCTAAAGATTGCCTGGGTGTAAATGAGTATCTAAATTTGATATGAAATTCTTAATTGTCCACACTTTCGAGTCTGTTAATCCATTTAAGATGGGTTTTGTCGGCTTGAAAGGTTAAGGCAACCAAAAGAACAGAAAGATTAAGTTTCAGGAAACTTTGCTGAACGGGACGTAAGGAAATATTGAAAAGTCGAAGCGCCTGCGACCTTACCTAATAAAATATATGCCTATATCACAACGATTATTTTTAGTCAATTTTATTCGTAATACATGTATGTGATACGAAATAGTCGTTCTAGACTCTAACCTTGTAGATGAATCACGGTATGAAACTAATAAAAAACTTAAAGAAAGACGTTCGATTTAAAAGAAATACGTTTTCTCTGCTCCAATGTGGAGTGGTATTATATCAGTTGAAAGTCACCAGTACGATTATTACTTGAACTATGATATTGGTTTGACATGAAAAATTTCAAAATCGTAATAAAACTACAATCGACCCCAATACTGTATCTCGCTACTCTAGGTTATATTTAAACCCATTCTTTTGAGCGTTTATAATTCTGTAAAAGCATGTGGACAATTGGCCTTGAGATGGCATGAGGCTGTTTACTTAACATTATAAAAGGCCTAGTTAGTTACAGGAACTGACAAAAACATTATCTATCAATTTGCTTTTAAATGACATCTTAAGAAGCGCACATGTATCGATAAAAGAGTTTCCCAAATGCAGACAAGATCATCGCGGTTAAAAACGCAACTCAAATGCACTGACTTGCTGGGATGCCAGCCCTGAGCTTTGCGATACCGGTGCAGCGCCGGCTCGTAAACTGATTGAATTAGCAGGCAAACTGGGGGCTGGTCATTGGAATTGGTTTGTAATATACCCAGGAAAGATGAAGATGGAATGATGAATATATGACTATATACATATTGGAACCGTGAATGAAGAAATAAATGCAAAGATCTTCACAGCTAATACAGTTGCGAAAAGAAAAAAACGTGTTTCTTATATCGCAGATGTTTCCCAACAACAATTCTTCCTCTAAATCTATATAGCCCCACATTTATAGACAAAAGCTCTCACGAAGAACTTTCCTGAAATAAAGGCCAAGGAACTTGATCTCTACAGTATCGTCTCGTCGTAATTTGACATCTCATTCCAGAATCGAGCAGAATGGGATAGTACCTTAAGAGAGTTTGATAGCTTTGGCAAGAAAAACCAAATACTCCTAACTGCACTTGCAAACCTCTTAAAATGTTGTATCGGCAACAATATATAAAATATGAGAATCAGGTAAAAGGAAAAGGGGGAGGGGGTTATTAGACTATTATAAATAAAACGATATAGAGTTTCTGCGGCCGAGTTTCTGGACTTATTTCACTTTATCATCTCAGTCCAAAAGGTTCGATCTTCCAAGGCTGGTTGTAACTCCAGCTATTCTACTTGTATCCCAGGGTCTTGAGCAAGTCAGTGATCTATGAAGGTTTTGTTCAGTCTTCCGACACGAGAATAGCTATGTCTTGGCAACCTTAGTAGGTCACTCACTATTTCGTTCTTGCTTCGCCAGCAGTGACCAGAGTGTCTTGTAGCCAAAATCCTGTCGCTAAAGAGCACTCCATTCTGAGGCCCTCCTTCTTTTTCGAAAGTTACATACTGAGGAGAAAAAAACTAACAATTAGATTTGGGAAAATATGAGGCCTAGTTTAAAAGACACTTTATTCTTTATTCAGTCGATGAGCAAAACCTTTGCCTCTAAAGAGCGCAGAGAATTTTCCTTGAAACAAGGTGAATTAAGTGCTAAAAATACCAATAAGACCTAAAATGAAGATAACAGATCAATTGATCTTGAGACAATTAATCTGACGTCTCTGGGGGAAAAAGCAGTCTTTCTATGCCATTTAGTGTTAGATTTCGGGCTTCGAATCAATAGTGACCTTGGGTTAATACTGGTGGTCAATGTAGGCGTTTCGAGCAAAAGTTTGTTTGTCTAAAGCGCAATGGCCATTCCGTTCCTGAGAACGTCTATTTTCTTTGAGCAGGCCAGTGGGTTTATGCCTATACTGTCCTTTATTACTCGGATATATTCGTTGTAACTGTCCTTCAATCTCTACATCTCCTTGAACTGGAAAGATATTGAAGCTAATTCGCCCTGTTTATATGAACTGCATGTAATTGCGCGTGAAGGGACAGTGCAGGTGTCTCGCGGTCTAAAAACGTTAGGTGCACTCATGATCAGTGCATTGAGATGGTTTTTCATCTGTTATAATCAGATTTAATCGGATCCTTTCGTTAGCACTCGTAGTTTGTTGCTTAGCATAATGCAACACCATAGGCAGGTGGACCTACACCACAGCTAGAGTTAAAGAACTGAAAACAGTGAACTTTGCGGTGACATTTTTTGCGTTGGGTTAGGGTTGAATTCCACTGTCGGACAATTTCTACCTGCGTACGTGCGTAAAATTAACTTTGGCAAGTAAAATAGAGGCAATGTATGAAAGGTCGCACTTACGCGTAAAAGTAGAACCTCGCTCAACTTCACGTTTAATGTCAACACTTTTTATCTTACCGCTATTTTATTTACGTGATTAAAATTTACGTGCGTTAACGTGCGTAGCGAAAAAAGCGTCAGTGGAATCAACCTTCAGACTGGTCGGTTACGCAACCTTTTACGAACCACTGATCTTTTATTTGATGGCTTCTTTACCTGATCATGGATTTTATAATCCGTGGTGATACATAATTTGTGTTTAGGGTGAATGCGGTGGCGCCAAACAAATTCTTTGATGTTGTTCTTGTGCGCTAATTACGCATATTTCTTTTTCCTCTGCCCCGAGATCACAAGAAGAGATCCAGGTTTTCAGATATCTCCGCATTGGACAACAGTAGCTGTGCCTCTTGCTATTTATGTAATACCTAATATGATATGTAAATTTTCATGATAAATGTTTTTAAATTTTATATGATTAATTTGATATAAATTGTACATATTTTTTAGGAATTTTAGATTCTTAAGTCTTAATTATGATAATTTTACTTTGTTTTAATTAGCTTTGTTTTAGTGTCCCCAATTAGCACTGTAATGTACTAGAATTTTATGACACTTAAATAAAGGTTTCATCATCATCATCATTATCATCAGTGCATTGCACCACCTCTTCAAAGTCAAAAGTGAACCGACAATGTAGTGGCTACGTGCCGACACGTCACAGTAGGAATTCTGATGGAGCATGTATTCAAAAAAAGAACCCAAGTTCAAATCGGAAGATTGACTAGGTGTCCTTTCCAGTCACATACAATGGGAGCTTTCTCTTTTGTGTGTAATTGGAAAAGAGACGTAATCACTGCAATCACATTTCTTGTTTGCAACTTGTAGAGACGCCATTTCTCAGATTAATAAAAAAAAATCAAAGAAGCTGGCGGAGCACAAATTGAAGAAAGGCTGGGCAGAAATCCTCTAAAGCTACAAGCTGTACAGTAACCGGCAAACAAATCAATTTCATCTATCATCTATCATCTATTATTTTTGGTTTGCTTATTTAGGGTGCCGCATATTAGTTTCACAAAAAAAAGCATAAGTAGAGCTTTTTTCATCTTACACTTTGCTTTCTTCGGTCTTCTTTTATGCGACTTAAAGGCATGTCAAAAAATGATAACGTTGTGTTGGGGATTCAATACCAGTGAAGAAAGTATTCTTCAGAAAAAAAAAAGAAAGAAGGAAAGAAAAAGAGTAAAAGAAACGTCCTAATTAATTAAGAGCATAGTTTTAATTTAGAACATAGTTTTAATTAAGAACATAGGTTTAAAATTGCAGGACGATAACGGGACCGTTATTAACTGTATTAGAACAGCCTCGAATTGATTTATTATTCTCCAAAAAAATAGATACATACTTTTTAATATTACTGTTTTGCATGCAGTAAAATGCACTAAAAGAGATGAACTCGTTGTTGAAAAGCATTAAAACCCAAACTCGGCACTAATTGTCTGTCAGTTTTCAGCATTAAACGCAATCATCACATTCAGAAATTGTGTGAGTTTCGAAGCCTCTGTTCCGCTTTTAGCCAGGCTTTTTACCGCTTAAGCGTTGGCCACGCAAAAAATTCGACTTGCCCATGGCAAAGGTTTATGTAACAGAATATATCTGATATCTTTCCGAAAAAATGCATTTGTTTCATTCACCCAGCATCTGGCAAATTGGTAAATTATTATGTGTTCTTAGATTGCGAAAAACTTCATGATAAATTCCTACACGCCTCTTGATGTTATAACTCTAATCAAAAATTTCTAATAGTACCAAACAAAACTGCGTTTTATTGTTATCTAGCTTTTACTGTGCAATTATTTTCTTTTCATTTTTTTTCTTTTCTGGGTTATGCTGTATTACATAACGCATTTTTTTTCCCTGAAATTCAACACGATGGTTCAGTTTCCAATACAAACTTTCCCATTTTTAGTGGATGAGCTCGGCATTTGATATGATATTCTTAATTATCCACACTTTCGAGTCTTTCAATCCCTTTAAGATGGGTTTTTTCGGTTTGAAAAGTTAAGACAACCAAAGAACAAAAAGGTTAATACATTTCAAGGAACCTTCCTGAACGGGACGTAACGAAATATTGAAAAACCGAACGCCTGCGACTTTACGTGATAAAATAATTCCCTATATCACAACGATAATGTTTACTAGTTAATTTTTATTCGTAATACATGATAGGACATCGTCGTTCTAGACTCTAACCTTGTAGATAAATTAACGTATGGAACTAAAAAAAAAAATGAAAAGAAAGACGTTTGATTCAACAGTGATACGCTTTCTTTGCTCCAATGTAGAGCAACATTATATCAAGTAAGAGCCACCGATACAATTAATAACTGTGATATTGGTTTGACATGAAAAATTTCAAGATCGTAATAAAACTATAATCGACAATACTGTTTCTTGCTACTCTAGGTTATATTTAAACCCATCCTTTGAGCGTTTATAATTTTGTAAACTCCCGCCTGTTGATAATATAAAATTTATCAAAAAAGCATGTGGACAATTGGCGTTTAAAGATGACATGCGCCTGTTTACTTAACACTTTGCCATTTTCCATTTTTAAAAGGCCCAGACAGCCACAGGAACTGATTAAAAAGTAATCTATCACTTTGCTTTTAAAATGACTTCCTCAGAAGCGCACATAGTATCGATAAAAGTGTTTCCTAAGGGCAGTTAAAGACGCAACTTAAATACACTGAAAAGAAAACCTGAAAAAAATCAGGCTTGCCGGGATTCTAGCCCTGAGCTCTGCGATACCGGTGCAGCTTTTCTCTTAATCGGATAGAGTTAGCAAGCAAACTGGGGGCTGGTCATTGAATTGGTTTGTAATATAAGGAGAAAAGATGAAGATGGAATGATGAATATATGACTATATACATATTAGAACCGCGAGTGAATAAATAAATGCAAAGAAGATCATTAAAGCTAATACAGTTGCGAAAAGAAAAAACGTGTTTCTTATATCGATGTTTCCCAACAACAATTTTTCCCTCTAAATCTATTTCGCCCTACATTTATAGACAAAAGCTCTCACGAGGAACTTTACTGAGATATAAGCCAAGCAACTTGCTCTGTACAAGTGTCATCTCGTAGTTATTTGACATCTCATTCCAGAATCGAGCAAAATGGGATAGTACCTTGAGAATCTAAGGTTTGATAGCCGTTTTGGCAAGAAAAACTAATTAAAATATTCCTAATTGCACTTGTAAACCTCTTAGAAAGTTGTATCGGCAACAATACAGAGGCATGTAATCAACCCTAAACAACTTCTGGTGATAATATTTGCTAATAATGATTAATCTTTGTTTGGCAGGGCCAAACTCTTTTCACCTTTTAAAAAAGCAATGGATAACAAAAAAAAATGTCTACAAACAATATTCTTACATAGAATAAACGAAATGAATAGACTGGTACATGTAGGTCATTCCACCACATGTTTAATTGTTCTAATTGCATGCAACAAGACAGTCTACTGCATGATCGCTAACACGCTTTTCTCTCGTTCTCTCTTTGTTGTCAGAGCGCGAAGAAGAATTAATTATATATATAAAATATCGGTTATGAGGAGCAGGTAAAAGGGGGGGGGCGTATTAGACCTGATGATAAATAAAAACAACACACAGTGAAGCTGCCAAAACAATTATTTAATCAATCAGCGGGCTAGTTTCTGCACCAATTTCACTTTTCATCCCAGTCCAAACGGTTCGATCTTCCAAGGCTGATTGTAACTATAGCTATTCTACTCGTATCCCAGCGTCTGGAGCAAGTCAGTGATCGATGAAGGTTTTGTTTAGTCTTTCGACCCGAGAATAGCTGTGTCTTGGCAACCATAGTAGGTCACTCACTATATCAGTCTTGCTTTGCTAGAAGTGACCAGAGTATCTTGTAGCCAAATCCTGTCGCTATAAAGTATTCTATTCTGAAGCCCTCCTTCTTTTTCTAATGTTATATACTAAGGAGAAAAGAACTAACAATTAGATTTGGGAAAATAGTCCTAGTTTAAGAGACACTTTCTTCTTTTTTTCAGTCGATAAGAAACCTTTGTCTCTGAAGAGTACAGAGAATTTTTTCTGAAAAAAGGAAGGTGAATTAAGTGCTAAAGAAACCAATAAGAACTAAGATGAAGATAACATGCAGTTCAATTGATCTTGAGACAATTAATCTGACGTCTCTGGGAAAAAGCAGTCTTTCTATGTCGTTTAGTGTTAGATTTCGGGTTTCGAAACAATAACGACCTTGGATATACTGATGGTCAATGTAGGCGTTTCGAGCAAAAGTTTGTTTGTCTAAAGCGCAACGGCCATTCCGTTCCTGATCGCGTCTATTTTCTTTGAGTAGGCCAGTGGGTTTAGGCATATGGTGTCTGTAACTGTCCTGAAATCTCTACCCCTCCTTGAAAAAAAAATTAGGTACAGTCATGATCAGTATATTGAGGAGGTGGTTTGCCATCTGTTATAATCAGATTTAATCGGCCCCTTTAGTTGGCACTCGTAGTTTGTTGCTTAGCATAATGCAGCGCTATAGGCAGATGGACCTATACCATGCAATGACTAGAGTTAAAGTACTGAAACAGTAAGCTTTGTTTTGAAATCTTAGCGTGGTTTTAGACTGGTCGGTTGTGCAACCTTTTACGAACCACTGATCATTTATTTTTTGCTTCCTTACCTGATCATAAATTTTATGATATTTGGTGATCCCAATTTGTGTTTAGGGTGAGTGCAGTAAGTTCTCTAGCGAGTGTCATATTGTAAGCCAATCCAAAGGAAGTAATGATTGTTTCAAAAATCTTTAAATGCAGCAACTACCTCTTGATGTAAAAGCGTCCTGCTCCTCGAGGTTAGGTTAAAAAGTATATCTTATAAAGCATTCAGGATAAGGTCCTCATTGCCATCAGTGCTGCCATTAGTTTCTCTATAAATTATTGTCTACAACTGCAAATTATATTGTGGTGCGATGATCCTAGTGATATTACTAATTGTGACTGCAATATTTATTTGTATATATGTTGCAATCAATACAATTTTATTTTTACTATAAAAAGCAACAGAAATATCACCATTGTTTCCTAGAAAAGACATTCTGCATACATTACCTACGGCATAAAACAATGAGATTGCTAAAAACTGATATGCTGTAATATATGTTAATATCAAACATTAATTAAAACTTTCATTACTCACATAAAGTTAAACGAAAAGGGAAAAAAACAACATGAAGAAACTTTGAAGAATAAAAATTCTCTAGATTCTGTATACATTTGAGTAAATCATGTTAATTTTCCAACCTTTTTTATTTAGCATCTGGGTGTTTAGGTTCTTTAATACATTGCATCATTTGCAAGGTACTACAACAGATTCGAACTTGGGGGGCATTCACACCATATGTATATCGCGCACTATCAGAATTCCTGACGAACATGAATCGTCAAAGGTCGGCACATAGATATCACATTCTCTCTCTAGTTTTGTAGTTTTAAGTGTTTCTATAAAGTTCAATAAAAAATAACATATTGGGGTTCATACTGGTCTCAGAGATTTTAGGTAATAACACTAAAGAAATCGATTGATATGAATCCGCTTTCAATGTACTTTATTTTACTCTCGTTGGTCTCGAAGAGTAACAATAAGAATCGTAATATATCGAGCAAAGTTGGAGTGGTAAAATTAACAGAACAGGGCAAACCAAAGCCAAGCAAGAAAATCAAGTGTTAACGGACTTTGGAGATGATATGGAAGCCGCGCTAAAAAAATCACAACGCGACAGACAAACTTAAAGCAAGGGGCACAAATACACCAACCCACGGCCTGGCCAGTACCTCACGCATGCGCACAGCCATATCACCCGGGCAGCGGCAGCCATGGACAGCTGTTTCGCCCTTATTGGGGCTCATCAGCATGGCATAGCCGTCGGGCAACGCGACAGGAACGTAACAATTCCACACTTACAATTCAAGACATACTCCCACAGTAAGAATTTTTCCAAAGAAGACTTTCTTCATGATAGATATGCGGTACTACACTGTACGTGCTCTACAGTCAGATTGCTGCTCCGCCTTAACCTTTTTGCCTTGGCCCATGACAGATAAGCATCAAACACCAAGATTCTACATTTTCTACCGTATTTCTAACCATAAAAACTTCTTCCCAAAATATCTCGATAACGCTCTTACAGATTTCGCTTAAACTTGACGAACATCGAGGAGGCTATTGGAAGAAAAAGCTACAGTAAACGATTTTGGAAGAACAGTTCCCAGTAACGAGAAATACTGCTGCAAGTAAAATAGGTGATGGCGTCATTTCGTTGCTATGACAACTCCGATGTCATTGCAACCCTGATCATAAGAAAGTTTCATCTTTTTCTAATACAACTGTGGTGTTAATTTCTCAAAATCTTTGTAAATAGCGACGTGGTTTACGCTCAAACTTGGGAGGTATTGACCCTGAAAAACTGTATCGAGCCACCATAACTGAATTTCTTCAGTTCTAATACCGAAGCAGCACAAGACTTTCGCGATGAAGTAGATATAAAAAAAGCAAAACGTTTTGGTTGGATCAAAGAGCATGGGCTGTGAGGCCCAAATAGCCAGATTTTGGCTACTCCGGCGCAGAGTTTCCCAGAGCTTACGTACGCGCATCCCCAAACCCGTAAGCACTGGGGTCGAGAATGGGTTAAAAAGGAGTAACCCCGCATACTGGAGCCGAAGATGGCATCGCTCTGACGTTTGGATAAATGGTGATAATAATAATAATAATAATAATAATAATAATGATGATTCCGTTATTTACCCAAGGCAGTATTTATAGCACTATTGCTAGTGGAGCCGACCAAATGCCTGAAACAAATCAATCAAATTGAATTTAACAGGGTTAAGAATCCCAACTGACCAGAGGCAAACCAGCTGGATCAGATTACAAGCATGGCCGACGATTTGAACTCGGGACCTACCGAGAAAAAATCCAGCTGGCGGTCAGAGCGGGACTTGAACTCGTGGCTTCCGAATTGCAAGTCCGGCGCTCAAACCACTCAACCACGCTGCCTCCTCCTGCTTCCTGGTAATATATAGATTTAGCCGGGGCTAAAATCGAAGCTCTGGTTAATAATACTTGTATACAAAAAAAAATCTTGTAATGCCAAACGGGGACGGAAATTAAAATGGCATCCAGATCAATAGATCTAATTAGAAAAGAAGAATTTGCACGTCCAGCACCAGTTTTTGTCTTTCTTTGCCGTTGTTTGCACGATCACAATGCCGTTTTGTACGACTAAAACGTCAAACTTCCTAGTTACACATTATTTTTATGGAGGAATTGTCGCATGCGCTTACCAAATATTTTGTTTCCTGTGTTCATGTTCGGTTTTGTTTTTCCACTACCCCTTTTTTTTCACCTTGCTGGCCGCTTCTTGCTGGCCGCTAACATTTCTCATTTTCTCACGACACCGCCGCCATGAAAGTTTCATACTTTTCTTCCAACGAAATTCGTCTCCTTTGTTTTGAACACTCTCTCTAATTCTTTCTCTGTTATCCACGTGAGTGTAAACATAAAAAATAACGTCGAAAGAGACTCGACTTTGTTGTTGATTTTTCTCTCTAAAAGTCCGGGCGACCATACTATTTCCGGCCAAAACACCTCGAGTTGCCTGTGGTGTCTTACCTGTTTATTGAGTTATTTTACATTGGTATGCCTGTGATGCGGACGGGCGGCCGTACGATCACGTGATTGCCAAAATCTGATGCATTTTTAATGCCTTTTAATGCCTCAGACATTTGTGTAATTTTGACTCACCTAAGTCGGAAAAAAAAACACGCCTAATGAATGGGATGAAGAAGATACAAAAGGGAAACTTGCCAGCAATCGTTTTCACTTTAACGTAATAAGATGTGGTGGCCCAGCATTCTCACCGCAATAAAGGCAAGAAATTATCCAAATGCGAGAAAAATAAATAAGACTTTACTTTATTGAGATTTTTTTGAAAAATACATGTATATAAAGAGAAATAATTTAAGAATACTTTTATTTTCTTTGTAATTTAAAAGCAAAACAAATCAATTGCAAATGTAAAAATAAAAGAAAGAGATAGTTATATCAATTAAAAAAAATTATAATAATAACTTTTATCTTGCGAAATTTTACCGTGCGGAACCGACAACTGCCCAGTTTTCTCATAGCCCGAGCGACATGCCAACAGCGGTAACTTGCTCAAAAGGGATAGATACTTCATATAGTAACGCAAGACAGTAAAGTAACTCAAGGTATTAAATTTCCTAGACACTGAAGTAACCCATGACACTCAAGAAAGCCCAGTAACGCAAGTTTACTTACTCGAGTTAGCCAAATAAATTCGAGTTAGCTGGTATAGTATAACGAATCAACTCGACATGAGTAAGTAAAGAAGATAGAAAACAATAAATATAGGTACATTATAATAACTATATATGAATTTCTTACGTCAGTAGGAGATTTGGAAATAGGCAATAATCCCGCTCTTAGCCACTCTTTGTTTACCCGCAGATATTAGAATAGGTGTTCCTGTTCACCTTTTTTTTTTTTTTTTTTTTTTTTTTTTTCACTTCGTAGACGCCAGAATTTCTCATTTTCTCACCGCCGCTATAAAATTTCCATGTTTTTCTTCCAACGAAATTGGTCTCCGTAGTTTTTTTTATTTCTCGCTCTAGCTCTTTATCTCTTTTCCACGTTAATGTAGACATAAAGACTGTTGAAAGAAAGACTCGACTTTTAGTCGATTGATTCGACAGCCTCCTAGAAATAATTCTGTTTTTGCCACTTCACTTTGTCGCTTGATGTTGAAAAGTGAATCCAGAAGGCGATGTTTCAAGTTACTAAACGTTACACTGAACGGAAAAACCTAATAGCAATGGGAAAATTGGACGAGTGACTGTAAACTAACTCAATGACTGTAAACTCAGTGGGTGTCTGCGAGTGCACACGCAATAGTCAGCGGTAGTCAACACAGCGCATGAGTAACCTATGTTCTTATGGGATTTTACAAGCACGAAAACACGGGTGGGATTTTGTTTTCAGTTTTTCTACTAATGCGTGAATTCTTCTCTTGAGGAACTCATAAAGATTACAGTAATATTTATTCTGAGACAAGGAATATTTGGCTTGCAAAATCTCCCAAAATCGGTAATGTTTTTAACCCACGTAAGAGCTTTCCCGGCCGCCAGCTAAATGCCGCGTCACGCAAAAGCCTGGAAATTCAAGCGTCCTCTCTCCCAAAACGAAGAACCCTTTCGAACCAAAAATTTGTTTATGTAAAGGTGTTTAGGTGCTGTAATACCTCGTGAAAGTAGAAACTCAGAAGAATCGATAGTTTCTTAGTTTGATTTTTGGTGACGTCACGTGCAAACCAAGAATATAAGGAAGGAAATTTCTACTGAATAGAAATTTCGCAAAAAATCTGCTCCGTAGAATTCGTAGATTTTTTTTAAACTCACGGTGCATTCTCCTTAATTTTCTAACGCTAAAATTCGCAAAAAAAAAAAGCAGGGGTCACCGGCTTAGTTTTCTAGATATCAGTGCTGGAAGCCAAAAAGGTACGTTGCCATGGTAACTGCTAATGACGAAATAATGGTTGTTTTAAGTCAAGCATTCATTGTGTAATCCAATTCTACAAAAGTTTGGCCATTGCTTTGGGTTGCTTTTTTGCTCTGTCCCTTTAAAGTTAAAACTGTCAAAAAAGAGAGACACTGGTGCGAGCCACTTTAGGGATTTGCACATGGAAGCATCAACAATCGTTACTGGAAAACTGGCGCCCAATTTCTTTCGTGAACGTTGACACGAAAATTATGTCCAAAGTAATTGCGACGAGAATCAAAAAAGTCCTTCCACATATTATTCACCATAACCAAAGTGGTTATGTGGAAGGTCGTTATATTTGAGAAACGGTGAGATCGATATTCGACATTATGGATTTTTCTGTTAAGGAAAATATTCCAGGGCTTTTGATTTTTTAGATTTTTAGAAAGCTTTCGACAGCCTTGAATGGGATTTTCTTGTCAGCAGCTTAGAGGCTTTCAACTTTGGTCGATATTTTATTCATTGGGTTAAAGTGTTTATAACAATGTCTAGAGCTGTGTAATCAACAATGGTCTTTCGTCAGATAATTTCCGTCTTGAGAGAGATGTAAGACAGGGTGGCCCGCTATCTCCCTATCTGTTTGTTCTCGCTACAGAAGTATTGGCAGTTTATAAGACAAAACTCAAATATTAAAGGAATGTCCATTGGCAAAGAAGAAAGGCTAAATTACTACAATACGCAGACGATACCACAGCTGTATTAGCTGATGAGAACTCCGTCTCAGCGTTCCTCAGTCTGTTGGAGTCATTTAAAGATATTTCTGGTCTAAAATCAACTGTACTAAGACGGAAGCGGTGTGGATTGGATCTTCAACAAATAAAAAATCAATACCCTTTGGGCTTAACTGGCCAACTGAACCCATCAAAGACGTAGATGTGTTTTATACTTACAATCAACGGTTTCTTCTTGAGAAAAACTTCATTGAGAGACTAGACAGTATCAAAAAACCTATTAGGATTTGGTCCTCTAGAGGACTCTCAATTTACGGAAAAGTGACTCTTATAAAATCCGTAATATTACCTAAGTTTGTTGCCTTCTTTGTTGCCTACCCTAAAGAATTCGTGAAAAAATTAAACCAAATACTATTTCATTTCTTGTGGAAAGGACCTGATAAATTGATTCGAGTCTCGGTAATTATATGCGATAAAGGTGGACTAAAAATGACTGATGTCGACAGCATGGTTATGTCACTTAGGCTCGCGTGGTAAAAACGCCTGTTTGGTAGTAATGATGGAGGGTTTTTCTTCTTTAATTGCAATTATGATATCAGAGATCACCCAAACCTTCTTCACTTTTATTCCGAGCTTTTGCAATGGTGGTCTGAATTCCGACAAATGTCTGCATCTGAAAAGGATTGGGTTCACGTAATTTGGAACAATAAGGATATACGTATAAAAAGCCTATTTTTTTACAAAAACCACTATGATTCGGGAATAATTTATATTTTTGATCTGCCAATGCATAAGAGTGTCAAGGATTCAACTAATTTTCTTGTGTGAGCTGGGCTTGGACACTCTATACCTCATTCTTTAAGAAGCAGTACTTATAATGCAGCAATAGGACCTCTCCAGCTTATATCAGAGGATAATATATTTGGTGTATCAGAGAAAAAATCTAAAGATTATTACAAAGCATTAGTAGGAAGAAAAGCGCAATCTCCTAAAAGTATCAACAAATTACAAAATAATTTCAATCTTTTACTACAGCAATTAACGCAAAGTTTTCAGCTCCCGCACACCGTGGCTCTTGAACCTTACGTCAAAGCTTTTCAGTATAAAGTTCTCAATGGTATCCTCTATACCAATTCCAAGTTGTACCAAATAGGCTACATTTCAAGCGATCTCTGTTCCTTCTGTACCCGGGCATCAGAGACGCTTCATCATCTTTTTTTATTTTCTTGTCCATTTTCACAGAATTTTTGGTCCGATTTTGAATCTTTTTGGCACCTACTCACAAATGAAAAAATACAATTATCACTGCAAGACATTATAGTAGGAGTAGTGACTACAAAATGCCCTTCCCATCATCTACTTAACTATATGCTTCTCACTGGTAAACTTTATTTGTGGGTCTGTAGAGCAAACAAGACACCGCCAAAGATACCTTATTCTCCTTAATTTTCGCGGTCGCGCTTTTAATAAATTCGCGAACTGATAGACCCAGGAAAAATATTTAATATTTTTATTTTGGACGTAGAAAAATCATGTATTTGTGTTTTCAAGGGTCCTAAACAATTTTTAACACAAGTTGTTAGTACAAGGAGCTATCATCTATCAACTTTAGATGTTAATCAGTGTCAAGATTCGCCTCAAGTTCTTCTTCGGCATCTGAGTAATCATCTTCCCCTGACCCTCTCCACTCTTCATGGTTGGTGGACCTGTACAACCATCTCAGCAGTGATATTGGTAGGCGCCACATCGCTAAAGGGTGGGAAAAGGCTGGCATCGCCAAACTATTAAATGAATCGTTTAGTCTTCCCCCTGAGGATCCATTTGAAGAGATTGAAGGTTCTATTGAGATCTCCTAGAAAGGACATGTAACGATACTCTCGATACTCGATAATGACTCGGAAGAACAAGAAGAAGTTTTTTATTACTGTAAGACTGACTTTTAGAGGAATACAGCTGCCGCTAAGGGACAGCATATTGGTTTTGTTTCATTTGTTGATTAACGTACAATTTTTGTTTAAAAGAAAAAATAAAGTCACTTAATCGTCAATTTCGCGAAATTAAGTTCCCTGCAATTTCGCGATCGCGGAGAAAAACTGTTTTTAAAGACTCGCGAAATGTGCCGAGAAAATTTTCGCGAAAGTTTTAAAAGTCCCACGAAAATAAAGGAGAATAAGGTACATGGTTTTAAAGAAATGATTGTGGCAAAATATGAAACTGAACGACTTATTAGCGTTGACAGTAAAACAACGAGCTTCTTTACAAGAAAATGGTTTATATCTGTTGAGAATTTTGTTTGAAATAAGTAATTTTTTTTCTTCTTTCTATCATGGTCATTGCCTGCTTAAATTAATTGTAATTCCTATTTGTCATAACTGTTATTTGTTATAACCGCTTAGTTTAGCCGCTGAATAGTGCTTAGATGTGACACAGTGTCATTGTTATCTTAGTGATTAGTAGGAATTGTTGAAAGAACTATAGTTATTACTTTATTTATTTATTTTTGTATTGTTAGTGTTTTTGTTGTTGTTGTTAGCTATTGGAGTTGTAAATTAGTTATTTTAGTATTTTATTATCCCCTGTATATTTTGTGTGGTTTATGAATCATTAAAAAAAAAGGCATCAACAAATATCAATTGCCCGCAATTATATAGGACTTGATATTTCTTTATTGATTAGTCATCATCTGGTATTGAAAGTTATTTACGAAAAATAAGTCCGATTTTTCAAAATTTGACGTAATGCGGAATTCAAAGTCATCGGTATAATATAGCTACAAGAGTGGAATGTCAAACCCGGGCTTTTTCCCTGTCCTCTACCGAGCACTTAAATAGTACTTTATTTTATTTTATTTTATTAGATTCGCCAATTATTGGCAGGGTCACCGCAACAGCATGACGCCAATTACTTCGGGCCCGTAACAGTCCCTCCCCCCCATGACACCGGGGACTACGTCCCCTACTCTTTACGAACAGTGCGTGGGTTCTTTAACGTCCCACAGAATTTATATGCAGGGGTTGTGAGACGGCTCTACGGTTTATCGTCCTTATCCGAGAAGACTAGAAAGTCTAACCGTTTGCAGATGTCTTTACAAAGGTAACACTTTCTCCTCAGTTATTTAAAGACCCTGAGTGTTGGTCCGGCCGGGACTTGAACCAGCGGTCTCCCGCTCGGAAGACCAGCGCTTTTCCAACTGAGCTAACCGGGCGGCGGTACTCCTCGTCAATCGTCGCACCACTGTTTACAATTAGTTTTTCGTTGTGATCTTACCTCTCGTGGGGCAAAACAACTCGCTTTCTCCGTGGCAGCTATCGATAGACTATCCATTATGAATTAAAAATTACGGAGTTGAAATGACAACAAGCTACTCAGAAGCAACAACAATAAAATTATCATCATTATTATTATCATTGTTGTATAAAGATATTTCTATGTTTTGAACTGTTTGCTTTGTTTCTATGGTAAGCCCTCGTGTCCTCATCATTCCTATATCCTATTGACAGGGCACTCTATGGAGCACATTACCTGGCTAATATATAGTGATACAATCTAAATTGTCAGCTTTATCTCCTATTTGACAGATGTTTTCTGAACAGAACATCTGATGTAATCTGTAATAACAGGGTTTTTTTTAGACCTCCATCAAACTAAGCCACGCCCCACCCCCTCCCCCGCCTCCACTTAAAAATGTGCAATACTATTAGAAGTGGTTTAGTTTTATTACTCTTACAATAACAAACCTATATCCACCTTTTCATTGAATCCTTTCGAACGTTAATAGCACGTAAGAATAACCATCTCGTTATAGCCATCACGTTTTTGTTGCACATTTGTCAAATACCGAGAATCTGCCGACAAAACCTTTGCAGCACTCAGTATTTTTATTTTTATCTTATTTTTATTTTTTCTTTCGCGACGAAAGTTTTGAGGCAAGGGCGGAAAAGCGCTTGGGTACTGAGTCGCACAACTTAGGGACTGGCAAAAGCTGACAACGGGGATAAGAAGGGTTGAAAGAGGCTGATGGTGGCTGACAGAGGCTGTCAGGGACTAAAAAAGTTTGGCGGAGGCCAAAGGGGCCGGGCCTTAGAGCTGACAAGGTCTATGGTGTTTCATCCTTATCCAGTGAGATTAGATAGAGTGAGAATTTACGCATGTCAGAGGAAGGACAGCACTTTCTCTCGAATCAATTTATCTAATTGAATACCGGTTAATAACATATTTTCTTCCGCTACTACTCTATTATAAGCTGATGAGGCTAAACGCGTCAGAGAAATTGTAAGAGGACACTGAGCAAGACGTTCCATGAAGATCTTTCCTCAATTTAAGTCCGCAGTGACCTCTGGGGTATGGAATTTAACTATGCTGGGAGTAAACATCTCAGTTTTATAAGACGAGAAAACTCTTTTAACACCTGTAATATCTTTTGGTTAGCAAGCACTTTCACAAGTTGCCTAAGAGAAATATCTCTGAGTATTCATGAACTCTCTATTAGCATCACACGAACATGTAAGTAAAGTAGATACTTAATGAAAACAATGGTATACCTTTGATGAAGAGAACTTGGGGAAAGGACCCTCAAACACATCAGAATATGCAAAGAAGTGTGGTCATCATATCACATTTTGTTAAAAAGATAATCTGAAAACAGTCCAGAGACCTGCAAGCAGTTAAGAAGCATATTAACCATACTACGATCGCCAACTTGAACCCAATCTGCTTCGCTTTCATTGCATTTGTAAGCTAAGACGAGAATATTTACATGTATACAGTGACTTGATAAATTAATTTATCTTGGATTTTATAACCCTAATAATAAAATGACACCCTTCCATTTTTACGCTACAATAAATTCTTTCAGAGTTTAATTTTTTTCCAGATTGTAAACAGCTTGGAATAGCCATTCTCTATATCTGAATGTAAGATGAAAGTAACGAAGCACTACCATAGACTATGGGACATGTAAAAAATGTTTAATTTAGGTATTGCTGATCTTTTTATTTGACAGTGTGGAATCACTAAATTAAAGTAAGGAATTGTAAGTGTTCTGTGTGAAAGAGGGAAGTTTGGTCTATGAAACTTAAGTAACACAAGTTAGTCACCCGTCATATCACAAGAATGAAATAGATATAATTTTTATTTTGGTTCATCAACAGCAACAATATCACCAACATTAGAAAGGGACGGCTATATTGTAAACAAAAGAGTCGAAACTGAAAAAAACAACAACAACAACAAAAATTATTCAAGATGAGAAAACGGTCTGTTTTCGGGTGAAACCCTTTTTTGGGCAGTGGCATCGCAGATTTGAATTGCTTTTTTGGAAGTTTAATTGCATCTGTCTCCCAGTTGTGTTGAGCAGACCGTGTGTTAAGCTTTTCATCATTAGTCAATTTACAGCTGAACATGATTAAAATGCAAGTCCCCCTTTCAATAATAAGACAGAACAACAATAACAATAACACCAAAGGGATTAACCCAGGAGAACAAAAAAGTTATAGTGTTGATAAGAGCGACAGAACGGGTGACACACGGAGCACGGAGATTGTAGTAAATAGCGAATTTTTTTCTTCTTTGTTGTGAGATGACTCGATGTTCTCGTTTATGATCATTTCATACTTAACGGAAGCCAGAGTGGAGCGGAGAAGTAGGTTTTAAAAAAAAAAAACATGTCTTCCATCCGTCGTCTCTGGTTCACCACCAGTCATTATTTCTTTTTACACTCACATTCTTGATAACAAGTCAAACGCAAAAACTACTAGATTTTAACAATTAAGAAATGGTAAACGTCATGCTGCGGTGCAACCATCGAGTTATGGATGACGCAGGTGGTTGCTAAACACGAAGGAAGCGTGAGAGTTGCACGAGGCGTAACTCAGAGTAACTCTAGCTTGTTGAGTGTCTAACAAACCTTCAAAGTACAAAGAAAAAATCTTGAGCCCTCGATTATCCTGAAAGTAAGCTCTCGACTTGAGAGGTGGGCAATCCCCAAGAGGATTCGACCAGAGGACGGGTGCCGTATCCACTGAAATAAAGAATCGCTTATGCGAGGCAAGACCATTTCCCACGGTCCCGCATACTCCTAGGATCACAAACTTCGAACGCTTATTATAGTATATGTATTTGATACTATCTGTAGAAATATGGCAATTTCTTAGATCGGTAAAATACTGCAATTCGTCGAAGATCGCAAAACTTACATCATGGTAACATTTGAAGACTGGCTGATCGCATAGAAACTCTGAGTTACAATTTCCAACCTTTACATTTGTATTTCGCTTTGCACATCATATGTATGCATTGAGTCCTAGGATAAGTGATGTGAAACAATCTTGTTTTTGTTTTGTTTTTTTTTTTTTGTATGTGTATTCATTGATGTTAAAGATACATATTTTGAAATATTCGTTAAACTTAACAACCTCGAGACCCTTTCATATACCTGAAGCCCGAGAAAGGTAACTCTTTCTTGTGGAGCCTCTCCGTGTAGGCCATTATGAGGAACTAACTAGTCCCCCCGAGTAAAGTGGATTCTACTAAATGCTAAATTTGCACACCAAAAGAGGACGGTACTACTGAGAAATAACTAATAAGCAACTCAGTCCTGTTATAAAAATTGCCACAGATTAAGCAGAATTTTTCTTTCTTACTTTCTTCTTTTACCTCTTTTTCGTAACACAGATGTTGATTACTCTTCCCTCGCTCGCAACACTCGCTCTATTTCTGTACAGCTCAGAAACTTGAGTGCTTGAGCCAGAAGAACCTCCCTTGAAGCTATATGTAATATCCTACATGCAAGCACTAAAGGGATAAATATCGTTTTTTAATAAGTCATAATCTGGTATTGATTGTTATTTACGATGCTTCCATTTACCAATATCCGCTCAACGCAATACGAAATTCGTGAGTATTCGTTGACCTAAAATTAAACAAAACAGCCACGGTATCGGGCTTTTTAAAAGGTATCAAATGATATTGATTCAGGTAAAATAACTGTGATTTTTTTCTTTCTAAATTCTACATTCTGATTGAATGACATACGCTACTATTAATGCATTCGAAGTATGAAACTATTGCAGCTTTAATACGAAATGACTCATAACTTACTTTCAGACTAGGCAACTGGGTTTTCTGGGATCAATACTATAAACCCCTACCAACTGTATGCTCACGTATCATTTTAATTATAAGCAATTAGTTTCAAAAACTACGTGCTCTAGGATCAAAACTTACGGCGCATGAAATTAGAGGAACCAATTTTTGGGACACCCTGAATAATTCTGTTTTTTCTTACGGGACGCATAGATGGTTTTTAAGTTCTCACCTTTACTGACTCTTAAAATTTCTGTGTGATAAGACAAACTATATCGAAAAAGATAGTTATGTTTAAATGAATTATCCTATATCCTATGTTTACAGTCATTGCTGTTGTAATGTTTCGCTAATGCTTGTTTTTTAACTACATGTAAAAGTATGATATTTGTACGATCCTCAAAGTACAGACCTCAGCAAACCAATACGTGTTCCACGTGTTGAAATTAAAGCTCTTCTCACAACAGGTTTTCTGGGTATAAAGCGCACATATAGTGTTGTATGGTGAATCAATACTACTCCTGCTATTTTGCCAGTTGTTGCTATGATTGTGAAATAACGCAAATATCCATTTTTGTACAAGCATGTTATATTCATTTACTTTTCATATCGAGTAACCAAAGCAAGGCAAAAAAGATAGACGAACCATAGAAAATCTGCAGCTGCTACGATGAGTTATAGCAAAAATTGGTCAATAGACCAATCTCCAAAGTTTCGATGTTCTTTTGTGCAATTTTCGCAGGTAAACTATAAAACGCGATGGGGCCTAAAATTTACGAACCGGCTGAAGAGGTGTGCATACAAAATTCTGCTGATCTTGCAATCTGATTGGTTAAAGAAGGGGTCCGTATTCCCGATCTTGTCCCAAAACCCAGGCAGATAAGTTGCTTTTTGAGTCGTTTTGGATATCTTAACGCAATTGTTATATCGTAATCGTGGTTATCTTTTTAACCAAAATTGGTATCGTCATAGATCATATCTATATTACAGAAAAAGACAGTATAATTTCTTCCACTAGATAAAAAGAAAAATAAAATAAGATAAAGTTACAACGAGAAAGTAATTAAACATTTGTGCCACCGTTGACAAAGAGAACCCTCGACTTAGCGAACGGCCTTGTGTTTTGAAGACGAAAGTTTTACAATGTATATGCTACCTATATCGAAACTATAAATGGACGAAACAAGGGGCAGGGTTTTGACGCTGCTAACATTAAAATTAGAAGTACCACGAATATCCTGGAATTTTGCATTACGTCAAGTGTCGAGAGACAGAATCGTTCATTCCAAGAAGCATTTAATACTAGATGATGACTTAACATAAAAAAAGGGTATTATATCAGAATACTTGTTCAGGTAACTGATATTTGCAAAAGCTTGAGATTGTAAATTCCTTTAATTTCTATTTTTGAAAAAGAGGCGGTACCAGGAGTAATAGTATATAAAGAAGCTTAGTTGCAAACTACTCCAGTGAGACAGAAATTCTCTGCAGGTAATTCTTAGTTATTTGACTTGAAAAGTACTCATCAACCTTGGGCCACCTACGTTCAAAAGTACGGCGAAAGGCAAGAGGACATGGTATTCCTAAGGGTGACCTGACTGCTTATCATTTAAACTCTTAGACCTGAGGGGAAAAAACGGAATTCAAAGATTAGTTCCCGTCTTGAGGACAGTAGGAAATTAACACCCTTATAATTGAAACAATCTACGTATGACACTCTTAAATAAAATAAATACATCTGATTTATTTATGTACTGCTGGTACCGCCATACCCGGTGCAAATAAAACTCTTAAGTCAGGCCTCATATGCATCTTACCCGACTGCTAGACTGTTTATAGCAAAATAGTCTGTTTATACTAATTAGTATAATGTGTATACTTACTAATTTTGTCCTTTTGTTCGGACTAGAGATTTTATTTGAGTTACACAATAAAATGACTTAAACAGTTGTAGGTCATTAGAGAACCGATAGCAGCTGCATTTATTTTTTGTAGGATACGACAAACTATGCGTTGTAGATGCGCTTTTCCTCTCTCAGGAATCATGGTGATGGAAAGACGGGCTTTTTCAAGTCCAAAGTATTGGCATACGCTAAAAGGGTTTATATATTCCTTATTCTTTGAACAATCCTGCTGTCAATTCTCTAGAGAAATATTGTAAATACGTCTTTTCTTGGTCGTATTCAAAAAGTAGTAAAAGCAAGCCGGATGAGATATGGATTTATTAAGTGTTTCTACACAAATGGGTACCTTTATTACTTATGGATTTACTTGGTTTGATTGACAACCAACTTTAATGATTGGCCCGCTTTTATTCTAGGTTCAAAAGTGATACGTCCTATCTTGGAAGCCACTATGAAGGCCTTCGCTATTCTTTTGATGATAACGGTGAAAACAGTGCTCGGCGCCCCTATTAATCCTGATGGTAATCAACTGTCTTACTTTGTGATCAGTAACATTAATTAATTAATTAATTAATTAGTTAAAATCATGCACATTTTAGTATTGAGCCTAGTCAATTAAGCTTGATGTTTTAAATGAGAGGCTAAGTCTCTCAGCCAATCACAAAAGTCTTTACTTTAACTGATACATAAGCGAATGTCATTCATAATGCTATCTCCGAAAAATACATAAATAAATAAGTAAGAAAGTAAACTGTCATTCCTTCAATTTCGACACACGTCAAATAACTCAAAAGTGCTGTATTTTCTTAGTTAGGAATATTGTGCAATCTTTCAGTTATGGTACATAAATGTGCATGACGTTTTGCAGAAAATCGTGACATAGAAGATCCAGATCTATTTGAGGGAGATATGTATCTTACACCTGAGCAGCGTGGGTACGCCATGATGGGACTTGATGTCTTTACATCTAACAGGCAAGGGGCTTCCATTAAAGGTCCACTTTGGCCGGGCGGAGTGGTGGTCTACGACATTGCACCGGCACTTGGTAAGCAACCAAGCAATTCATTCTTGCAATCTAATACATATACACTAGGCATCAGCCATCAACATTAGCAAGAACCAACCAACTAACGACTAATTTCGACGTTTAGTGGTAATAATGATAATAATAATAATAAGAAGAAAGTTCTTTTTTTACAGATTGCCTATATCACACAATGTGGGTTTCAACAAGCACTGCATGTAAAAAATAAAATTGCTAAAATACAGTATTAATAATGACAAAAAACCTAAATCCAAAAATCAAATCAACTAAGAAACTTTCACACCTAAGAAAACTGGAATCAAAAAACCTTACAAGGGCCAGAAATGTGCTGATACAAAAGAGCATTGTTTAGATACCGTAAAATTCCGAAAATAAGCCCCTCCAGGTATAAGCCCCTCCAAATATAAGCCCCCCAATCCGGTAATGCAAAAAACCCTCCGTTAAATCGCCCCTCCAAATATAAGCCCCCCAGGGGCTTGTACTTGGAAAATTGCCCTCAAATACAAAGAAAAACAAAGCAAAAATCGTGAATTTACTTCCAACAATAAGGCTAGCCCAATCAATTTTGAACCGCAAATTTCCCTCCGTAGATAAGCCCCTCCGAATACAAGCCCCTCCAAAAATAAGCCCCTCAAAAAGGGCCTTTGAAAAATATAAACCCCGGGGCTTATTTTCGGAATTTTACGGTATTTGCTCTTCGATGTTATCACTTATACTACACCCTTGTTGTAGCTAGGGAGCCTAAAGCCTACACAGCTATATTGGCAGGAATGGACGAATGGGTACGGAAGACATGTATAAGCTTTAAAAAAAGAACAACTGAGACAGATTACGCTTATTTTACAGATGCCGGAAGTGGGTAAGAAAACTTAATACTTTTCCTCAACCTTCGCCACAAAAATGTCAGACTGTATGCTCATTACCATTTCTAACTAAACAGTCTTTGTTCACAACATAGTTAGCAGAGGAGACTTGTTATGAAAGTCGGCAAACATAAAAGAGGAAAACAAGTGTGCTGTAGTTTATGTTGGAAGCTCTTGTTCTTGCTCTTAGATCTTGTTCCCAAAATTATGACTAAACACAGTAAATTAATATGATTGATCCATTGACCGGTTTATAATGTTGGAATGCTACTGGATGTGGTGCATGGTCAAGTCTAAAAGGGGCTTACAAAAACTTATAACAGAGAGGTTTAACGGGCTTCATAAATACTCATTGTACTATATGTCAACTACGGTCACAAGCATATCCCAATAACTTTCATCACTCTCAAGACACCTTAAACCACCCGTTGTTACGTTTCTTTTCTGTATTTATATACTTTCAATATTTACTTCAAGATCTTTATAATTAGACATTTGTTTCCTATTTGATGTTGGAGGTGATTTTGTCTCATCTTGTCAGATCGTATAGGTAGACTTAGACACATCCCCATCAGTGGCATGGGTATATACACGTTATATGTCATTTGTCCTTGAACAGTTTGCTGTTGCTTTCTCCCTGTGTTAGATCAGAGAACATGCATGTAGTATACGGAGGCACCCAACAATGTTTTCCTCCTAAGTACATTGAAATCACTTTAAATGCTAATTTATATCTGTGTGATTTTGCTAAAAGGTGCCCGCTAAGTTTTCGCTTGAACACGGGCATCGCCCGTGTTCAAGCCAGTGTAGCCGGAAAAAAAACCCAGGGAGCTTGCTGTCTTGCTAGGTGTCAGCAGAGAGCCCAGGCCCAGACCTATGCGAGGGTGGGTGGCTGACTTGTTTTGTGTGAAAACCAGGGGGGTAAGGAGGGGAGATTTTGTCACTTTGGTTAAAGCTTCATGTCAGAAAGCAGTGCAAAGTCAGAGAATTTTTCCTACGGGCTAAGCCAGCCAAATCAATGCGGTGACTCATAATCATAACACTACTAGCAGAGCTTGGGGGAAGTAATTGACTAGTCATAAGCTTCATGGGTGGGGAGGGTGATTAGTTGCTCCTTGGACTTAGCTGTATAGAGCCTCAGTATACAGACACGTTGTATGAAATCCACACAGATATATACTACACTGTTAGATCTACTAGAAATGAATTTTAAGCGGGGCTACAAAATTTGTATCTGTTGTTGGGTCATCCTAGAGGAACTTGAATCTTTTCGGGATTACAAGGGCTTCATTTTTATTTACACGACTAAAATTTTGGATGGATTTAATGTATTTTGAAAGTTAGAATTTTCTTATTCCTCTTTCCATCACATTTTTGCAATTGAGTCCGAAAATTTTAGTTTTCCTTTTTTCTACAAAAAATAGCCTAACGTGGGGAGTGAAATGTAAAATAAAAATAAACTTCAGAAAAACGTAGGGAATTTATTAATAGATACGCTTCGAAAATTGTAAATGAAAAGAACGGTCATCTAGCAATTTTTAACCATTATGATAGAAAATTCTAGGCAATATTTGTTTCTCCGAACAGATATTTTAGAGAAAACAGTCGTTGGGTACCCCTGAGTATAGCAATTCAAAGGTAATACATTCCTAATTTCATTCACGGACGTTTTTAGGCCCTGTTCGTATCATTGATCTACTCTTGCCTCTGACGTATATTCCCTACCGGTCTGCAGCTTGTTATTTTGAATCGACGTCTGTCAAGTATTCAAGGTGGCTTCATTTTCAGTCACTTCTACAGAGTAGAAAATTAACGGAACAAAATAATATTGTCTTGCAGCTGTTCGTCGCGGGTTGGGAAAGTGGGATCTCGTCAGGATATTATTCTTAGCTCGAGATGCTGGTACAAGGGCACTGTTATTCACGAAATTGGTAACTCACGTAATTTATGATTTATTATTATCCTTTGCGATTCTCCCTTGACTGAGGCTGTTAATTCCGCAGAGAGAGAAAGGCTGGCCCTCCTTGCCACCTTGCCCTCGTGTGATCCTTTTTTGTTTTGTTTTGTTTTCATTTTTGAATTATCTTCTCTTTTAATTTGTTTCTTGCAATTGTAGGCTTATATAAATCGTCGCTTCGCATTATTTACAAATTCATTTCCCATTTCTAGAACACATGCCAGCACCAGTGAAACCCCACTGACAATAAAGTGAAGAAAGAGGCTTCTTGAAAATTGCTCCCGCTTAACAGGCTGTCAACGATAGCATAAACTTATGTCCCACTCAAAATGAAATAAATATCCCTACAGTAACAAAAAGTTGCATAAGATGACTTATCAGTGTACCTGACAAAAGTCCCCTGAAGAATATTTTTTCCTAGGGGATGGGCAAAAAGCGTGCATTTACTTATTGTTTTATTGTTTAGGAGAACTTCTATGCCATGAAACGAAAGTATAGTAACCACCTTTCAGAATCACTTGTAGAATAACATTTTTGACCAAATGTCTTTGGTAGGACATGCTATTGGCTTTTTCCACGAACAATCTCGTCCTGACAGAGACACATATATCACAATATTGACAGAAAACATACAAGCAGGTACGTTTGAAAATTCTTCAAGTCGATGTGATGATAATGCCGATGAATACGATGATAATGATGATGATAAAAGCGGGTTAAGACTGCTGGAAAAACGCGAACACAACAGATTTCCACGCCAATTCGAATCCGCCTGAGGATATTTCTTTTCTTTACCATCAAGCCTTCTTTTTCCCTAAAAAACCTCATTTTTTCGTGAATATGTGGAGCTATCATTATTATGATAATATTCTCGCGCGCGAAGCGCGCAGCGGAGCACCATGGGTAAGAAAAAAAACCCATCAAGAAAATTTTTCGTGACCGTACACCGAGCAGGCGAGCGACCGTCCGTATCAATGTAAAATAACTCAATCAACAGGTATGGCAACCCAAATTACTCAAGGTTTTATTTAGAAGAACAAACAACAACATATCTTTTCGGCGTTATTTTTTATGTCTACATTAACGTGGACATTTAGTTTTTTTTTCTTAGGAAGAAAAACATGGAAATTCAAAGTGGCGGTGAGAAAATGAGAAATGCTAGCGACCAGCAAGGTGAAAATGAGCGGCAATGAAAAATAAAAGCGAACATGAACACAGCAGACAAAATATTGGGTAAGCACATACGACAATTCCTCCATGAAAATAATGTGTAACTAGGAGGTTTGACGTTTTAGCCGTACAAAACAGCGTTGTAGTCGTGCAAAACAACAACAAGGGAAAGACAAAAAAGCGTGCTGCACGTGCAAATTTTTTTTTGCTAATAAGAAGAAAAAGTGTGCTGCACGTGCTATTTGTTTTCTTTTTTGCTAATTACATCTATTAGTCTTGAAGCCATATTCATTGTCGTCCGCGTTTAGCATTGCACGATTTATTTTTTTTTTTTGTTTACACGTATCATTAACCAGAGCTTCGCTTTTAGCCCTGGTTAAATCTATATATTATTATCTTTATCATTATCTTTGTAATTGGCATTATTTATTTTTTCTTTCAGGCAAAGAACACAACTTTAGAAAGTACGACAGATCGCTAATAGATTCTCTTGGTACTCCATACGATTACCGAAGCGTAATGCACTATTCTGCGAAAGCATTCACTAAAAATGGATTGCCCACATTAATGGTTAAGCAGGAGGGGGTACGTGTTGCATAAAAACATTGGCGTGTTACTGTAGTTACTTACTGTGGTGTAAATGTCGTTAACTATGGACCGAAAGTAAAATCTTTATGGCAAATTAGAAGCTCTTGCAACAAGAATTCTTTTGGTACATTTCTGGAGCCGTCTCTTGACTGTTTTGTTATCCAAGCTTCATTTGTTTGCCTCTCTTTCACAATTTTACTGGGATGCCCAGCCCTCACGGAGACCTTTTAGTAAATTCGGATTCATTATGGAAGGGGCAACCCCACTGTCTGTTTGTCCACTGCACTTCAACTTCAACTTGCTCCGTACGGTTGTTTCACGAAATACAAAGTGTTAAAAATTTACGACTTTTTAAATCTTTTATCAGTAGTTTATTTCTTGTCTGATAAATTGATTGAATGGTGTGGATGGCACTGTAGTAGTAGATTAAGTTACAGGTATAGAACAATGATTATCCCACCTGCCCTTTAAATGAGAGATTTCTTTGTGGATGCACGGTCTTATGAAAAAATAATAAATGCAATTTTATCTTGAATAGTTCCAGAACGTCATTGGCCAGCGAAATGGATTAAGTGCCATTGATGCTGATCAGGCAAAGAAACTTTACCGCTGTGGTTTGTATCGTGAATTCGCTTATTTCTGCTATTTGTTGAGAAAGTTTGTACATTTAAAGGAGCTGTGTCACAACATTTATCGAAATTCAAACGGTGGCAACTGCCACCAAATTGCATTGAGTGAAATATAAAAATAACTGCAAAAGGTATAAATAACACAGCACGTACGAAGGAGTCACGGATGGACAATAGGCCATTTGCACGATGACGTCATTTTACTACTACGAAGACTGAATCCTTCAGGATTTTGCTTTCTTATGGAAATTAGGGCTTTTGTTTTCGAAAAGTATTCTGGTCGTAGTAGTAAAATGACGCCATCGTGCAAATGTCCTATTAGTTTGAAGAAGATTAAAACGGATTCCAATAAAGTTGGTTTTGAAAACTTTTGAAGTTTTTTTTTTTTTTTTTGCTTTTCCTGTAATACTTGGGAGACGTTTTTGTTTAAGCTAAGAAGTTTTCAAAAACCACTATTGCGATACGTTTCGATCTTCTTCAAGTTAGTCCATCCGTGCCTCCTTTTGAATTTGCTGCGTTACTAAGAAAATTTATACCATCTTTTAACGTTTTAAGCGGTTATTTTTATGTTTCACTCAATTTTGTGACAGTTTCCCATGTTTGAAGTTTGGTAAATTTCAGCTCCTTTGGTTTCTGAGGGCCTGTCTACATGGAGGTGTGGGACCCCAGGTAGGTGAGGTAACCAGCTTAGGTGGGGTGACCCGCCCGTCCATATAGTCTCTCATTTTATGTTTGATCATGTTTACATGATAAGTGGGATGACACACCACATGTTACCTCACCTATATGGGATCCCCCACCTCCATGTAAACAAGCCCTAAATCTCGGTCTTTATTTTCCAGGCGGTCGACTTGGAAGGTGCAACCTCCCACGCGAAACTGGATTTTGCAGGGCAGCGTTTACTCGGTATTATTACAACACTAGCAGCGGTAATTGCGAAAGTTTCATATGGGGCGGGTGCGGTGGTAATGCCAATAACTTCAACACTCTTGACGAGTGCAAGAAGGCGTGCATGCGTAAGTACATTCAATTAATATCTCGCCCAGCAATCGCCCGGGATCCAGGACAGTCTTTGATTCTAGATTCCACGCCGTGGATTCCAGCTTCAGTGGAAATTGGATTCCAGATTCCATTTTTTTGGTGGGATTAAGTATTCCTCGAGCTCTATTCCGGATTCCAAAGCCCAGGATTCCTGATTCCACATGCAAAAAATTCTCAGATTTCGGAATCCAGATTCCCTTACATGAAACGATAGTAAATAGAACGTTACGACCAACGGCGGACAGCAGCGAAATACCAGGCGAACGTTGCAGACGTTTAACTGAAACAAGCTCCCCCGTTATAACTGACCAATTCTTGTGTATCAGATCTCCACTGACTGCTTCATGTTGTTATTGCAGTCTTCCTCTTTCGAAGCACCAAGAGACATCTTCCAGCATTCCGCTCTAAAAATATGTAATATAAACTCCACCCGTATTTTATAATCATACTTGTTTTTTTGTAGCATATATTATCATTCAGTCGCGCTTAAATCGAAATTGCTGCACATTGAAATATATGCATCGCTCTAAACGCTTTTCTAAGGGCCAATGTTTACCTGGCTGGCCCAATTCATGCCTTGTTTCTTCTTAAAACTGACTTTAAGTTTACTGCATGTATACGAGAGGGCGGGCTGGCTCGCTTGCTGAGATCTCGGCTCGAGCAACCAGGTGAGCTTACTTCATATAGACAGGCCCCAAGAAAGCCAGATGAATGCTCTTAACTTTTTCTCTCTCAATTTCTGCAGCTTCTGGGGGTGCAGTTAATACAATGGCTCCATCGGTGACGACTGGACATCCTCCAACTCAAAGCAACCAACGTAAGTAAAATTGTCTATTACCTAAACTATTTTTAATTGACTGAAAAAAAATTCTTATACGGCAAACAAGAGATAAACGAAAAACAGGGAGGCAAAGCTTTACAAGGAAAGCCGGAGTGGATACGTATGTTAATTATGATATGTATGTTACTTATTTTAATAATTAAAAGGGTGATAAAACTCCTCTGATATACATAGAAGGCCGTACTGAGACACACAAGTTTGGATGGTTTTGCGGGCATAATTAAACAATAACGAAACCTCATTAACATGATTATAAACGATTAGAATTTTCCGTGCCCCAAATCTCGCACGTGAGGCTGCTTGTACTTTGTCACAGACGTTATATCACAGAGAAAAGTGAATGTTATTTTTATGCTGTTCCTCTTACTTGACTCTCCCTCTCTCTATTAGAAAACTGACAAGAGAAGGAAATAAACGGCCCTAACGAGAGCAGAACCCAATGTAAGCTGATCCAGTCAATAATTTTAATCGCCCCATGTTAGGGAATCCCAGACAGTCTTGGAAAGTGGATTCTACGCAATAGATTCCGAATTCCAGCTACTGGATTGCGGATTCTTTTGTCAGTGGAACTTGGATTTCGGATTCTATCGTTAACGGGATTCCGGATTCCTCGGGTTGTATACCGGATTCCAAAGCCCAGGATTCCTGATTTTAAAGCGACAATCTTCTGGATTGCGGAATCGGGATTCCCTTACTTGGGCGATTTACAATGTCTGTAGGACTGAATGGAGTCCAAGTTGGTGTGTAAATCCGATACAGTCACTATGATCACTGAAAAACAAAATCCAGCTTCCTGAAAAATTGTTTCGATCGCAGTGGTTCCAGTCCGGAAATCAGCCTTAAAAACAGCTCTGAATTCTATGTCAGCGGCCATTCTCGCAGCAAGCGCTCTACTTGGTATTGTCGTTCAAGAGTTGATTCCATTTAATCGCCGCGATCGCTGAACTGAGGACTGGAAAAGACACTTGTTGATCGCTCCTTTAAAATGGCGACCCAGGCTGTATGGAACAAATTGCTGAACAGCATACGTTACGAGACTACTTTTAACAGTTAACTAAGACTTTTTTTTTCAAATTAAACTTATAATTAGGATTAGTTTTAAACAAGAGAGAAGAATTTAGTAAGGATCGCTTATCATTGAATTATTTCTTATTTGTCTTTGACCAAGCTAACGATTTGAAACGATTCACAAATACGTGACGCGACGTCAAAGCCCCTAATGAGGATAAAGTCACCAGTCTCAATACTTATTTAAAACAAATGAGCAAATTTACTAAATATATTTCGCGGAAAAAGAGTTCAATTATTATTTTACCATTCAATAGTAAAGCTTTTTTTGTTTTGTCATTTATTGGGGAAATACAGACAGGCCGTTGTCCCCCAAGGACAGGGAACAAAGTGCGTTTTTGCGTACGTCAGCTTTCTGCATTAGCGCAATTCACTGTCTTCATTCAAGTTTTTTTTTTCTTTTTTAATAATAAATAATCATAATCATAGTCAAAATCATAATCACAATCAAAATAGCGAATAGCTTTACAGCATAAAAATTTCATTAGTGTATAAAAACACTGTTGTCAATGGGGTCGTCACTCAGTAATAATTGATCTAGCTTCCTGCTACTTTCCAGTCGACTCTAAACATTTTCAAAGTGTGTCTGAGGAATAAATGTACAGCTATTGAAAAGAAGTGGAGTCGGTCCAACCTCTTGCTCCTTCCTCCTTGAAGGTTATGCACACAAAGATATGACACAAAAATGACAGTAAAAAATGTTGGATACTTGAGGTTTGTGTCATTCATGTTTTACTTCAGAGGATCAAACAGTCTTGTTTGCGTCTTAGATCATAAAACTACTCGTGACCTCAAGTGTTAATAGCATCTTAACTTCAATAAATTCTTTATTTTATTTTCTTTTTCTCTTCTGTAACTTTCCAAGGACTCTCAATTTATGTTTCACTTTATTCTTTTTAATAGACGGAACAAATTAAGAGGAAGAAGAAGAAAAAAAGAAGAATCTGATGCTGTATAAACTAGGCTAGAAGGTCCATTTATTTTATTTTTTATTATTATTTTTTTTTTACCCGTACAACTTGCACTTGGGAACAAAAATCGTAAAACGCAATGACGACTAAACTGTAAAGTGTTGATTAAAATACAAAGTATCAAACGTGTTGAAAAAAAGAAAAATAAAGGATACCAAAAAAATTCATGTGACTGTCTAGTTTTATCGCTTCTTTTGTAATGAGCAAACGCTCCAAAGCACGTGCAGACCTTGGTTACTGCGTAAACGAGAGCTTGCTATAAATTTATGGAAGTCCTAATTTTATTTAAGACGTCAATATAGGCATGTTGAAGGGGTTCCTCATTACCTTGGTAAAACCCGTAAGTCTATAATTCAAGTACTCGGAAAATTGCTTTATAGGTCCAATTTTCGTTGTTTACTTGATATTCAATAACAAAAAACAAACAAACAAATAAAAAACGGCAGTGAAAGACCCTGGTAAATTGTAGGTAAAAAACTCTTTTACGATACTGCTTAAGAAGTGCTTCTCCCAGTGTACCATTCAATTGCACTGAGTGATGAACTATAGAATACTTCATGGAAAGTGCAGGCGTACAGTATTTACGCAAGAGTTGTTGACGTGATTTCTGATACACATCAACGAGTGAGGAAAACCTGAACTCTTCCGAAAGCAGAGCCAGACACTTAACATGAACCTCGAGGGAGAGAGGTTAGACAAAAATACATTAATACAAATTGTAAATAGATGACGACTAAACTTTTATCAACTTAGTAATCAAAATATAAGGCCCAAAGTAACTGAATGCACAGGCATGTTGCGATGCCGGCTAAGAATGATTCCCCCCAGTAGAAACTTCACCCTTTTTCTGCCATATCTCCCTGACAATTGTCAATGGATTCACAGTGAAAATAAAAATGATCTGCTGTTCTTTTGACTGCAAAGAATATACGAAACTTCTTAAATTTCAAGCAAGAGAAAATAATCATACATGAAACCTTAAGAAAACCAGCAGAGAGAATCAAGCATTGGTAAGGGAGGGTGGGATGGGATTTTGTTCCACGAAGAGAAGAATATGAAGTGCTGTTTTGCTGAGCTAGGCGCGAAAATGTAGGCATCAACTGTTCATGTGATAGCTGGCATCTAATTTGCTGAGCGAAACGTTAGTGTGACAGAGATCACATGCAGGAAGTAATCCCTGAAAGGAAGTGAGCTGGTTCGATTACTGGTAAACGCGGGTATATGGTTATCACATTAACTTTAATTTATCCTGTTTTATAAATTAGCTTATTAACCGGAATAAAAAATGTCTGCGTTAAAAAATATAATAAGAATGTCTGGGCGTTCAAGTGGTGTCACGTTTGAATTACGGCGAAAAATCTCAAAGTGGGCAAATGCTTGGCTGGCACTGCGTTATATGGGTCTTGGATGCTTTATCATCATATTATCATTGATATATCTGACGAAACAAGTAGCATACTTCAAAGCTCTAGGCAGAGACACTTCAATATTTAGCTGGTCGCATTTTTTTCTGTTTATTATGGATCTATTTTGTTTCATGCCGGTTCTAGCGTATACGAAATTTCCACAAAATTAGCACTCATTGTGGCACAATGACGTGGGCAAATGATTTGCAATAGTGCGATAATAACAGTACTAAGAGCGATGATGATGATGATGATGATGATGATGATTATGATGATAATAATGATTGTCTGATTATAATAGTGATTGTGTCACCGTGTTGAGCTCGATGTTGGTGTTTTTTGGTTCTATCAAATACTACGTATTTACCAAATCAGTGGATAGCAATTTTCGTGCGTTCTGATTGGCTCCCATAACTTGGAATATCCTTTGCTATTCACTATTTTGCCATTGGAGTCAAGATGGCGTCTCGTTTAGAGACATTTTTGGAAGATATTTGAAGCAGTCATACAAATAAATACCAAGAAAGCGACGAACGTTGGCTTGTCGGTGTTTACTGGTCCGTAGAAAATTATTTTCATGCTGAATTTGCAACAAAATCGTCAAAATGCACTTGACAAAATCCATGAAAATGACTGTTTGTAACTTGTAAACAAAGTTCCTACAAAGTGACTTTTTTAAATTTACAAAAAGTTCCTTTTTTCACTTTTATCGAACTGATTTGGTAAATACTAAAACAACTATTCCCCACAGGGTCGGTGAACATCGCTGGATATATACCACCACTATTCACCTCCCCTTCGGGGCATAGCCCCTTCAATACAAAATCCCAGCACTACGGACTCTTGCTTTTATGGATACTACATTCATATCTCATGGTCTCGAGGTCTTCCGCACAGAAAGAGCTGGTTATGGTAAATTATGCGTCTGCTTTTAGCCAATGATGCAGGATAGGGGAAATATTTTGAATGAATAATTAGCAACTATTGGACGATGTTGAGCAAAATAAAGTGGTTTGTCAGTGGCGAGCAGATCAAGGCTGAGGCAAATAATTGATCTGCGAGAAATAATTGATTTGCTATTTGGAGAATATTCGCGGAGCTGGACAAACCTAAACGTACACGGTACTGTCGAAGATGAACTTAACATCGATGCAGGTAAGCATGTTTTAGCTATGTTTTTAAACTAGGAATTATTTTGAATGAATAACAAAGCAATTAATGAATTCGGCTTTCGTAGGATATGAAGAATTAACTCATTGTCTTCACAACGTATTTTAAGTATTTTTGACCATGCAACTTTAAAAAATTATATCTCTGCTGTTATTTACAGTTCCATATCAAGCTATACCTCATTGGAAAGGGCAAAAATTAAACTTTCAGAAAAAAAATATTTCGGTCTCAGGGAAACCATAATATTCTGCACAAAAAAAATAAACAAGGCATATTTCTAGATAATTATTTTTAAAAAAAATTTAATAGTGTAGTTTTGCCAGAAAAGTTGTATATTTTATGTAATACAGTACGTTTTTTTCTTCAATATCTATTAAAAAGCGAATATCGGTCGAAAATATAAAGCGACAAACAATTTTCTACAAAATTTTTCCGACCCTATCGGATTATGCAAATGATCAAACCAATTCTTACTTTTGTCACTTTGTGGCCCGGGAAATATCGGGTTAAAAACAACAAACATAAATTCACTCTTTAAGCTCCGCGGGACGGATTTCACTGAATCTTCACACGGCGAATTTGAATCAATACTGTTTTATTACAATTTTCGCGTTTATTTCTTGTTTCTGCCCTTAAAATAAATATTTTCGAAACGTCGATAAAAGCTTTACGACAAAACTTAAGAATAGATTTGAAAAAATCGTCAAACCCCAGGCCTGGAGTATGGAACGTGGCTAAATGCGACAGAACATTAGCAAATTAAATTTTGTCCGATCCTGATATCGTGCGACATCAAACCAATTCTTATTGGTGGGGGCATGTACAAACTCTCTAAATAGGAATCTTCTTCTAATCAATAGTGTGTGACAAGCTTTCTTCATTCTGCCCTTGATAATATTCAGATGAGGTACGTATCTAAGAAAAAGTAAAGATACGTGCGTTCTGAACGGGGTCCTTAGCTTAGGGGCTATATGTTTTCCTGTTTTGAAAGCGCGCATTCTCTTATATGTTTTCCTGTTTTGACACGACTTATATATTACGTTTTATGATTTAAAATAATTTGTACAGTCTTTCTCTTCCTTTGTTGCAATGGGACTTTTAAAAATTAGTTAATTAAACAGCAAAAATAATGTATTTGCGAGAATTATCAAAAGGTCAACACAATACGCCATGGGCAACGTTCCCTTGACGTTTTAAGATTACTTTAAAATCACTTTATTAACGTGTAAGTTCATTGAACCTTTTTGCAAGTGAGTTACTGAACCGTGATGACATATTGGCCAAATTCGCGAAAAAAAAATTAATTGAACCTGATCATTTGAAGGCCTTATTTTCTAAAACCTGGTACAAAAGTGTACCAACTTATAAATCAATAGCGTGGTATCCACGTCAAGTAAAGGGCATTGCTTTTCTTGCCAGTCCCACGTCAAGTTGAAGCAGTCCATGCTACGGAAAAGTCCCCAATAATGCAAGCCACTTTTTTCGACAACTCCTAGAAAAAGAGCCTGTTTTTTGTGCTGTAGAGTCTTGAGCACCACTCCCAAATGTAATTTGTCTCCTAGTCAGGTTCATGCCCTGAAACGTTCGTTCATTTTTTCGCGTAATATATCAAGCATGAGACGCAGTGTTTCATCACCAGAGAGAGTTGAAAATACGACACGCAGCGGAGTATTTTTGACGAACTTCGAGGTCACCGTGTTTCCTCTGGTGACGAGACACCGTGTCGAATGCTTGATATTACTTCTCAAACAAAGTGATTTTACAAGGAGAATTTAAGGATGCAAAAATGAGCAGTTTTTCATCTGATTTCCAAACTCTCATTAAACATTGATTTCCTTAAGTTGCATTTTCTTTATGAATTATTAATGAGAATGACAAGTTCAAGGAAATGATACAAAGGTCCATTTCATTCAAATCCTTTCACCTTTTTAGTCCTCTTTCTTTAAAACAAAAACAGTTAAAAAAAACACCCACTCCCTCTCTTATTAAGAATCGTTCAACGTACTTGCAGGAAACGTATTAATTGTTTCAGTTGGGCCACCTTTAAAGATATTTACTGAGGGCCAAATATTTAAACGTGGTTTAGCCAGTGTTTAACAAAACCGCTTTCTAAGTCATGTTCAATTTGCCTAACGATTTTATCTCATGGCATCATTTATTGTGAACAGTGTTATGAAGCCATATAGAAAAGACTAGAAAAGCATTTAGCGTCTTAAAAAACCCACCAAAGAAGAGATCTAGAAGTTCAAAGATTCGCTAAACCGGGGCTTAAGTTAGACTATTCTTTGCTTAAATATTTGACCCTCAGGGTTTCCAATGACTCAAGAGAATGAGCACCCTTTGTTTACCACACTGTGGTAATGGAAATAGTTTCCACACTAACAGCGCTAATTGACTTGCTAGATCAGTGAAAAAAAACTTGGTTTCTATTTCTTATTCAAACTTTAGTTGAAAACTCAGCTGAGTCTCGAATAAGAACAACGCTAAATGAAAATTCATATCAATACAGAAAAAAAAAAGTTGAATGGATATGATAATCCGAGTTACGTAACGACTAAAATAGTTAAAGATGTTTTCCATAAGGCATTTCCAATGTGAAGGGAGTTCTGTTCAAACTCTAGCGGCATCAGTTCTTGTTCAGTCATATGCCACATTCTGGCTTCATTCAGCCCCTCACCCCTCCATATGAATGAGATTTCGTGAACTCAAGACCTGTAAGTTTTCTTACTTCAATAAAACAACGTAAATGATTACGAAAAGCTTCCATGATGTTTGAGTTCAATTCCCACCCCCCACAAGCAATTATTAATCAGATGGCTAATGTACAAGTTTTCGTTTTGATTCACTGATCGATTATTATTGTCATTATTATTTTCTTGTTTGTTCACTCGGGCGAAACTGGTCGGAAAAGCTGAGGTGGAAGTTGTAAGGAAGAATTCATTGTTAAGAAGGAAGACATAATTTGTGATTATGAAATCCAGCTTTCGTTGTTTACTTGATAATCAAAAAACATATTAATGCAAAAGCAAAAAATAAACGGTGGTACAAGACCCCGGTAATATCAGGGTAAAATCACCTAATTATACTGCTCAAGAATTAGGTCCCCTAATGTAGAAGTACTTTGAGTACCTAGGCTCATTTTTGACTGTCACGTACAATTCAATTTAACTCAGTGACGAAATATTTCTACGTAAGTCGAGTTAATGTTGCGTTAAAAAGCTGTGCACAAAAGGCCCATCCATTATCGACCAAAGACTACAGTCTGAACAAGCGCTTTTAAGTGAAGCTTAATTCCAGTCGTGATGAATAATGTAAAGATGCTCCTGCTTTTCTCTTTCGTCCTCCTTGGAAAAACAGGGACAACTAATGGTGAAAGTATTTCTTTTCAACTGTTTTCTTGCTTTCTCTCCTTCCTTTTTATTTTTGTCTTTGCACGAAAAAGACAAACAAAACGTCTGCTTATTGTAATATTTTAATTTTGCGCGGATCGAGATAAATATTCAACGTTAAGCCAAGTCCGCAGTACTGCCCGGGACATATACAAACTCTCTAAATAGCAATTTTCTTCATTAGTGAGTGACAAAACTCCTTGACCAGTCAGTCCCTGACAATGCATAGGATTTAAGCTTTAAAGAAACGTACATAAGCGATTAATCTTGATTTTTGTAGCCAGGGCTACGGATCATTACACAATCTAAGACGAAAATCTTAAAAAGGCAATTTTCATGGGGATAATGTTTTAAGAGTAGTTGATATTGATTTCAATTCCTAAAACACCTTTTCAAAACTTTAACGCGTAATATATATTGCGTTTTATAGTGTATATATTGTAAACAGTCTTTCACTCTGCTTGTTTGTGGTGGGACCTTTGAAAATAAGCAACAGCAATTATATGTGTGACTGACACAGGCGTCTCGGAAGAAAAAAACCGAGTACTCCTAATAGTCGAACCTATGACCTGCTGGTTATTAGTCCAGATGCTCTTCCATTAAGCTATTGACGGGAGACTCGTGGAAGCTTAGAAGCCGCTCAACTAGTTTCACGTGACAAACATACTTTATACTAAGAGCCTGCTTTTTCGCTGTAGTCTCTTGAGTACCTCCTTTACTGAAAAGTTATCATCAGTAGGGGCTTTTTTGTAACAGCCAAAACAGAACGCCAAGGGAAATTAAGCGAATGCATGATCGCTCGAGTAAATGTTTTTGAATTACTTTGAAGTAACTTGTAACTTGTAACTTTATTTGATTTACCACAAAATACAATTAACGATAAAACAAGACAGTTACACAAAAGCAAATGAAAGTGGCGAGGAAGCCCAAAAAGAAACCATGAGGCTTATAGACATTGGGCTCCCTCGAAGTAAAAATAAAGTTAACAGTAACAGTAAGGCCAGGAGAACCTTTTTTCCTAAACGTAGAAATTATAGGTGAGTTACCCAACCGCGATGACTCAATAGCCAAATTCTTCACAAAACCTTAAACCTGCGTCATCAATTGAAGTCGTTATAAACCTGCGTCATCAATTGAAGTCGTTATTTTACAAAAACCTGATAAAGTGAAACCTCGATATAACGAACAGATTTCCTTTGCCCTGATAATAGCAAAATATGTGAAAAAAAACTCGATATAACGAAAACTTGGCCTTTGGCGATAACGAGGTTCCACTGTACAGAAACGACAACAAATTAAACAACAATAGCGTGGTATCCAAGTAAAGGGCACTGCTTTGCTTGCCAGTCGCTTGTCACCTTTTCAGATGTTCTAGCAGTCCAAGGTACTGGAAAATTTCCCACTCTGAATATACTCGCCGCTTTTTGACAACTCCTAGAAAAAGAGTCTACTTTAATGGTGCGGCCTTTTGAGTATCTGCACCAAATTTAATTCCACTTTTTTCTTCAGATTCATGCCCTGAAACATCCATCTCAGGCAGGGAGGTATCTTTCTCGTCCAAGGAAATAACACTGACTAGAGTCCGTTTCACTTAATTCATCCTTTCGTTCTCTGTCTTTAAAACAAAACTACCTCCTTTCTCCCCTGTTAAGAATTCGTTTTCGTGCTTGCAGGAAAAATAAAAATCGCTTTTGAGCTACCTTTTAAAAAGGTTATTTAAGAGAATGAGCACCCTTTGTCTACTCCTTTAGGGTAATGGGAATAGTCTTCACACTAACAGCACCGATTGACTTGCTGGATGCTAAAAACTTGGTTTCGATTTCTTATTCAAACTGGGGCTCGGATAATTACAGCGTTAACGGCGTCCAAAAAGTGATTGAATGGATTTAATGGGTCTGATAACTGTAGTTACGTAACGACTTAAATAGCTTTAACTATTTAAAAAGAAAATCGACAGGGCAATATAAGATGTTTCCATTTATTTTCGCCTAAGGCATTTCCATTGTGAAGGGTTTCTGCTCACAGTACTCTAGCCGGGCAATCTTGATCAGCCATATTTCTTTATTCAGCCTTCAATCAATCGACCTCCATTAAATGAGTGAGATTTTGTGAAATCAAGACCTGTGAGCTTTCTCACTTCAATGAAAAAACGTTAAATGGTTATGAAATGCTGCCACGTTGCTTGAGTTCATTTGCCATCTCCCACTTGCAATAATTAGTCACTAATGTACAGGTTCTCGTTTTGATTCCTAGATTATTATTGTCATTATTATTTTCTTGTTTGTTCACTCGGGCGAAACTGGTCGGAAAAGCTGAGGTGGAAGTTGTAAGGAAGAATTCTTTGTTAGGAAGGCAGACATAATTTGTTATTATGGGATCCGGCTTTTGTTGTTTACTTAATATTCAAAAAACATATTAATGCAAAAGCAAAAAAAACATAAACACTAGTGGAACACCCCGGTAATATGAGGGTAAAATCGCGTAATAATACTTCTCAAGAATTAGGTCCCCCAATGTAGAAGTACTTTTGAGTACCTAGGCTCATTTTTAACTGTCACGTACAATTCAATTTAATTCAGTGACGAAATATGTCTACGTAAGTCGATAGAGTTAATGTTGCGTTGAAAAACTGTGCATATAAGGCCCATTATCGACAAAAGACAGCAGTCTGAACAAGCGGTGTTTAGTGAAGTTCAATTCCAGTCGTGATGAAGAAGATGCTCCTGCTTTTCTCTTTCGTCCTCCTTGGAAAAACAGGGACAACTAATGGTGAAGGTATTTCTTTTCAGCAGTTTCCTTGCTTTCTTTCCTACTTTTCTATTTTTGTCTTTGCATGAAAAAGATGACAACAGTGACAACCAAAGGCGAAGGTCTATTTTTTGGTCTTTGCATGACAAAGAGAAACAAAACGTCTACTCATTGTAACAGTTTATATTTGCGCGATCAAGAAAAATATCCAACCTTAAGCCAAATCCGCAGTACTACCCGGGACATAAACAAACTCTCTAACTAGCAATTATCTTCGTTAGTCAGTGACAAACGTTCTTGACCAATCCGTCCTTGATAACGTCCAGCCTCCTCCTGATAGTATACAAGTTTTAAAGAAAAGTACATACGCGATTGATCTTGATCTTGTAACTATAAGGGCTGTGGATCATTACACAATCTAAGACGAAAATCTTAAAAAGGCAATTTTCGTGGGGATAATGTTTTTCAAGTGTAGCTGGTATTGATTTCAATTCCTGAAACACCTTTTCAAACCTTTGACGCGTAATATATATATACAATCTTATTAGCCCAGTTTTTGGTCCATACTGTAAATTACGGACCGAGTCTTTTTTCCATCGATTTATGGCCGGAGCGGGAATCCTCTTCGATAAGATTGCGAGTTAGTTTCCTCATCGCCTTCGTTCAAATAAACACAGTTTTCAAATTTTGAAGGACAAAGCCAGCATCCAAGTCCTCAAGGTTGACAGGCGTCTTATAACTTTATTTAAACCTTTGTTCCGAGGTAAAGAGATTTAGAGCTCCGAAATGAGCACTTTCTTTGCAAATTTTGTTCCGCCGCAGCAAGTTACGGACCTCAAATTGACCAATCGCATGGCGAAAACAGACTCAGACATATAATAATACGTTTTATAGTGTATATATTGTAAATAGCCTCTCACTCCTGTTATTTGTGGTGGAACCTTTGAAAATAAGCAACAACTGAATTATGTATGAGTGACACAGGCGTCTCGGAAGAAAAAAACCGAGAACTCCTCATAGAAGTCGAACCTATGACCTTCTGGTTATTAGTTCATATGCTCTACCCTTAAGCTACCGACGGGAGACTCGTGGAAGCTTAGAAACCTTTAAACTAGTTTCATGTGACAAACATCCTGCACACTAAGAGCCTGCTTTTTCGCTGTAGTCTCTTGAGTACCTCCTTCACTGAAATGTTAACATCGATAGGGGCTTTTTTGTAACAGCCAAAACAGAACGCCAAGGGGAATTAAGCGAATGGTCGCTTGAATAAATGTCTTTGAATTTATACTTTGAAGTGTGAGTTCCTTGAGAACCTTTTTCCTAAACGAAGATATTATAGGTGAGTTACTCAACCGTGAGACTCGATAATTAAATTCTTAATTGTAGTCGTTATTTTACAAAAACCTGATACAGTGGAACCTCGATATAAAGGAAACGATTTTCTTTACCCTAGTAATAGTAAAATATATGAAAAAGAACCTCGATATAACGAAAACGTGTTATAGCGAACAAATTTTGCCAGTCCCTTGGCCCTTCGTTATACCGAGGTTCCATTGCACAGAAATGTCAACAAATTAAACAACAAAAGCGTGGTATCCATGACAAGTAAAGTGCACTGCTTTGCTTGCCAGTCGCTTGTCACCTTTTCAGATGTTCTAGCAGTCCAAGATACTGGAAAACTTCCCACTCTGAATATACTCGCCGCTTTTTGACAACTCCTAGAAAAAGCGTCTACTTTAATGGTACGGTTCTTTGAGTATGTAAACCAAATTTAATTCTCCTTTTTCCTTCAGATTCATGCCCTGAAACATCTATCTCAGGCAGGGAGGTATCTTTCTCGTCCAAGGAAACAATACTGACTAGAGTCCGTTTCACTTAATTCATCCTCAGTTTCGTTCTATTTAAGGGAATGAGCACCCTTTGTCTACTCCTTTAGGGTAATGGGAATAGTCTTCACACTAACAGCACCGATTGACTTGCTGGATGCTAAAAACTTGGTTTCGATTTCTTATTCCAACTGGGGCTCGGATAATTACAGCGTTAACGGCGTCCAAAAAGTGATTGAATAGATTGAATGGATCTGATAATTGTAGTTACGTAACGACTTAAATAGCTTTAATTATTTAAAAAGAAAATCGACAGGGCAATATAAGATGTTTCCATATATTTTTGCCTAAGGAATTTCCATTGTGAAGGGTTTCTGCTCAAAGTACTCTAGCGGCATTCTTGATCAGCCATATTTCATTATTCTGCCTTCGATCAATCGACCCATCCATGTAATGAGTGCGATTTTGTGAATTCAAGACCTGTAAGCTTTCTTACGTCAATGAAAAATGTTAAATGGTTACTGACAGAAATGCTGCCATGTTGCTTGCGTTCAATTACCATGCATCTCCCACCAGCAAAACATTTATGAAATTGTTAATGTAAAAGTTTTCGTTGTGTTCAACTGATTTGTTATCAATGTTTTCTTGTTTTTGTTCAACCGGCCAAAACTGATCAATACAATTGAGGTGGAAGTCGTAAGGAAGAAGCTAATATTTGCCTAAGAAGGAAGTCTTAATTAGTTCTTATTTAATGAACAAACATTTACAGGTCATGTTCTCAGAATAACTGTTTCTAATGGTTATAAATATTACCTTGCCTTTTTTTATTTTTTATTTTTATCAACTAAGTTTGATATCTTAATTCACATAGTTAACTTAATTAGGTTTAAAAAATGATTTAGTCTGTTTATATTGGTTAATCAATATACATTTCTTTTATGCACTCGCTACTGTAAGCGTATGTGCGAAATTATTTTTTAACTTATTATTATTAATTGCTATTATGGCAGGTTTATTTCATTTTGATAAGGCCAGTAAAAGACGCTTTTTTTCTCCACTTGACTGGGCTATAATTTACTGGGTAACTTTTGCATATCAAAAAAATACACGAGTTTCCTATTGATCAAATGCATCAGTGTCAAACATGCTAATGACACTGATGCAAAGAGTTTATGACAGAGGGCATAAATATGCTTTGAATCCGACTCAGGCTCTTTTCAGCCGAAGCCGCTAGACTAGGGTTAAACTTAGCTCTATGGTCCAAAACATATTTCTGACCAAGAACGTAGACTCTATTTGGTGTATCACTTTGCAGGGCATTGAGAAAATGAAGACGTCAAAAAACGACAAGAAAACCACCAGGACAGTCTAAATCAAATCACGCGAGCATTCTGACTTGTTCAATGGCTTTTATTTTTGCCCGAATCTGGCTAGAAAGTACAATATCGTGTCATTTGAGTTTTAAAGATTATAATATACACGGAAGCTTATTTGTAAGGGTTAAAATTCAATTTACATGTATACAAATGTTTAACTCACAGTTTGGCATAATTGGCTGAACTGAGTTCCTTTGGCTTGAATCGACTTGAAGCCTCAAACGTACCTACAATTCCGCTGACTACGGAGCTACTACAGGCGTTATTTACAACAGAAAAGTCTAACCATTCTGTGTTTTCAGCCATGAAAATGGCAGCGCGATTTCTTTGCCAAACTATGAAAGAAAACAGCTGAAACATTACAATGGCGTCTCTAGTTTGAGCACTCGGTCAGTAATTTACAGTGCGGACCAAAAACTGGGCTAATAAGATTGTATATAGATATTACGCGTCAAAGGTTTGAAAAGGTGTTTCAGGAATTGAAATCAATACCAGCTACACTTGAAAAACATTATCCCCACGAAAATTGCCTTTTTAAGATTTTCTTCTTAGATTGTGTAATGATCCTTGGAATCAAGTAGAGTTACCGATAATAAAATGTTTAAATTGACCACTTTCAGACTGAATGACTTGTGGACAATCTGAACATTAATATTTTAATTTTTTTTTTTTTACTATTTAAAACAACTTTTGCAGCTTTTTCGAAGGTTAAGGTCAAGTCAGAAAAAATATCAGACTCAAAACCTATGCAAGTCTTGTCTGGCAGACCAACTAGGAATTGATATTTTTCCAAGATACCTTTAGAAACTAAAACAACAGTCAGCTGCACCGTTTTTAATTATCAGAAAGAACTTAACTTGACAAATAATTAATTTCGCTATGATTTACCGGCTATGAAAAAAAAGCAACATTTTTTAGACCTACATGTAGGATTGACCTTATACTAATTCTATTAATAGGTATTATTTTTATATGCCAATTGCCACAGGAGTAACATAATATCTGACAGGACAGATATAAACGATCCTGACTCTTGAGTTGAGTCTTGTCTCTCTTCAATAGCGTAATATGACAATTTCAGTCAAGAAACGGAATACTTTATATTTATCCAACCGTCCGAAAGCAGCTCTGATTTCCCTGTGCTAAATACCCTAAAAGAAGACTTTTTGAAGCACACTGTTATCAGAATCTACTTTGAACTCAGTCATTTCAAGCAAGACTGCGAAGTTCGCGTGTAAGGACTGATTTAAACACTGATATGATTACGGAACATCTCAGCACCGTTGGCCTTCCAATAAATTCAGATTTGATTGTCATGGTGCGGACAATAGGGTTTGCATTCCAAATAATCGAAGCCGCCTGTCAACAGCGATTGATAACATGACTCGAATGGCGAATTCAAAAACATGGCATGCCGGTGGTCTACCTTCAATAAGGAAAGAAAATAATTACGTTTGTTATACTCAGTAATCGAATCGATCAAAAACAAAAAGCAGCAACTAAAATTAAACAAACTTTTCGCTAGTATTATAGTAGTATCATCAGTGAAATGTTAATAGTTCTACAGTATGAACAGGAGAAAATTACACGTATGATTGCTATCCTAACTCACTTACTCACCTAACAAACTAATATGCATGAACCTGACGTCGGGACGAATTTTTGGAGCGTTTTTTGACCATCAGTCATATATTCAGGTCACGTAGGGGAAGAATTTCAGATGCGTCGCGGCAAAATTGGTAAACAACTTTAACTGGAAAAACCAGCGTCTACGGAGCCCACTTCCTACCACCTAATTTTTATCATCAAGTTTCTTTTTTGCCAGAAAAAAAAACAGTCGTGCCGAAAAAAGAAATTCGTGCCAGCGAAAACTGACGTCGTGAAAAAGAAACTTGATGATAAATATTAGGTGGCACTAACTGGGCTCCGTAAGTACAGTCTCGCTGGTTTAGTCACGTAAGCCTGTTTTTTTTTTTGTAGTTTCTCATATCTTACTCTTAGTTTTATGGAAACTGGTTTCAGCAAATCCCAAGGGATTATAAAATCTTTACCATCGCTGCAATGCTCTTAAAATAGGGTCCCAAGGGAAATACACACGCCTCAATAGACCTTTTAACCGATACGGAGGCCATATTGAATTTATCAGATCTACGGAGTATTGTGGGATGTCCAGGTTGCGCTCGATCAGTAATTACATGCGTTTTTGGGGGGAAAAGAGAACTTCAATGTATATTTCTCGGGGAAAAGGCGATCATCATTGCATCCAAAAACGGCACAATCATTTACAATCATTTTCTAGAAAAATTGGCCCGAAAAGCGCGCGTAAATAATGATGCTAGTATATCGGATCGTGCTCATGCCCCCTAGGTATCCCATAATACTCCTTAAATCCAAGTAATTCAATATGGCGGCCGTATCGGTAAAGACTTGTCAATGAGGCTACGTGGCGCTCCTAGGGAAAAGTTGAAGGTGAGAAAACCGGATTGAGTTTGATTAAATAGTGTCACTAATGTTTTTCTTTTTTAATAGACTGCACTCCGAAAACAACAACTGGCCAATACTGCAGTATTCCCTTTGAATACGACAGCGTAACCTACTACGGTTGCACTGATGTTGATCATGATCAACCCTGGTGCTCTTTGACTCCGCAGTATAGTGATGAACAATGGGGAAATTGTGGTGAGTTTTTAACACTTTTCAGACTGTGTCGTCTGGGAATCTGAGGTTGGTTCCGACTTGCGGCCATCTCATGGTAATTTCACCGCTTATGATAAGGCCAGCAAGTTGATATTTACACAAAAGATGTACTCCGCAGTCTTCAAATTATTTGTTTTTGATTGAAATCATTTAGGCATTATTACGCCTATTTATAATCGAACGCACGGAGAAAAGGTAAACATAATTATTTAATATTTTTGCATATTTAGTAGAGGAGACTGGTTAGGAAAGCCGGCAAACATCAAAGTTGAAAACAACGGTGTTGTAGTTTATGTGGTGTTGTAATTTATGTTGGAAGCTCCCTGTCCCTACAAAATCCTTTGTTTTTCGTTCACAATTTGTATAGGTAATAGCATGATTTGTAGTGATATTTGGCATAAATACCACGAGTGATATTTCAAAACTATTATACGTAATTTCACGAGCCGTTACGCGAGTGAAATTTGAGACAATTTTGAAATATCAAGAGTGGTATTTATGCCAAATATCACTTACAAATCATGCTATTATTTGTTTATACTACTACCCGTAAAAGGTTTGTAATTTTCACATGTAGTTATTTCAAATTAAGCTGAAATACTACTGCTCTAAGCCAATCAGATTGCAGAAGAATTTTACTAAAGAAGATTTGGAAAGTAGCTCTGATCAGCATTACGTCCAAAAACGGCACAACGTTTTTTTTTCGATTACAATCGTTTTCAAGGAAAACTTAAAGAAAATTGGCTCGAAAAGCTCTCGTAAATAATGATGCGAGTATATCATATATAGGCATCCCATAATACTCCTTAAATCCAATTAATTCAATATGGCCGCTGTATCGGTAAAAGCTCGTCAATGAGGCTACGCGGCGCTCATATGGAAAAGTTGAAGGTGAGAAAAGCGGATTGAGTTTGATTAAATAGTGTCACTATTGTCTTCTTTTTTAATAGACTGTACCCCGAAAACAACAAACTCCTTCAGGGGATAATAGAGGGGGTCTCTATGGGCTTAACCAATAGGCGTAAAACGGCCAAAAATTTGGTGGAAAAAATTGATAAATTTTAACCGTTAGCCGTAAAAGGGTAAAAAAGAGTTAACCGTAAAAGGAATTGTTCCCTAGATTTGTTAATTTTAAGGAAAGTGCTAAACTCAGTTATGGTTGCGTTTTATTTCCCGGCTACTTGACTCCGTACGCACGTTAGGCCAAGCGCCTTTTAGGTGTTTTCCTAGAGCTAGGCTCCATTTCCGCTGCTCTCTCGAAGAATCAAGTTTTTCCATAGCGAAAATCTGGTTTCTTGCTGGGGATTAATATTTGTGATTTTCAGGGGGTCGTGCTCTCGAAATACTAGTGAAACAACACACAGAGATGTCAATGTTGTAAAACACTTTGTCGATAATCAACAATTCCCTGTTTTTTCTCTGACGCTACGGTAGACATTGCCATGCCTATTCCCTGTACGGCGTCTTCCCACGCAATCTCGGGCAAGGCATTTCGGTGGCGTATCTGCTGAGAAAAAAACTCACTCGGACAACGTGACCCGAAACGCATTAGCCGGGAGGAATAATGGGGCCTAGGGACAAGGCAACGGCAGACAGTCGTTCTGTACAGTCCTTCGCTGCTGGACACTGGAATTTTGTTACTTGCCGTTTTAACACTAGAGCTAGAACTGGATTATCCATCTGAGACTAGCCTCAAAATGTACAGTCGCCCCATCACCCCACAGACACCCCTTCTCTGATTTTTTCTGAGGGGAGGGGGCGGCTGTACCCAGGCTATCTGAAACGGATATCCATCTTCAAAATGTCCTTCAAAATTGACGGATAAAGTCAGGCGGATTGTTCATTCAAAATTAGAACCATTCCATTTTCAAATTAAGACGTATTACCTATCAGACTCGAATTATCAAATCGTCTCACACGAATAATCCGTCTCTAGTGTGAAAATGGCCATTTCTGTTATAAATGAATGTCGTACCCCGGCCTTCAGTTGGGCGTTCGCGTGTCTGCTTTTGTTTTTTCACAAAGATTATTTTGAAATTGACTATTGACATTTCTATGCGTAAAATAATACTATAGAAATGGAATTCTTTACAAAAGTATGATCTATCAAATGTTAAAATTTTTCAAAAGAATACCTTATTTCATCCCGAGATGATCCTAAGACCTTTATTTTTCTTTAAAGATAGAAATAATACAGTTTCAGTAATACTTAACTCTTCGAAACAAAAGAAATTAATTTTTACCTTTTTTTATTAAACGTAACTGGAAAAAACTAACCGATAGCCGTAAAAGAGCCAAAATTTTAGCCGATAACCATAAAAGCCAACACCTCATTGGGACCCTCATAATAGAGCTTACCCCCAGAAATTTTCAAGGCTTATGCAATGTGGGCATGATATTTTCAAATTTTCATCACTCTTACAATTTGTTTCTTATTTGTTTGTCACATTCATCAAAGCTCACCGAATACGTCTTGCAATGGTTTATTTTGGCTACACAGTTTTCCTTCTACTCGATGTCAAGTCTAATAATATTATTTCTCGTCTGAGGATTTGCTCTTACCTTTACTAGATTTTAAAGTAAAAAGTGGCCTTTTGTCTACCATGGTGATATTTTCAAAACATCATTCATTTTGATCTCTACAGATTTGTGTACACACACGTAAGAAAAAAGGAGCTGACGAAAAAAATAACTCTTTGATTAACTGGTCAGCTAAGAACGGCTTGGAAACTAAAATTTGATAGCATTTTGTTTTGAATAAGGGTATGGGCATGATTTTCAGTTGAACATGCTTAGCGAGCGTAAAAATCGCATCCAGTCTGAGTATTAATGAGAGAGGGAAAATTTTATATATTTAGGCATGACAAAATTCAAGGGAACATTGGTACTTAGAAACAACATCTCATAGGCATGGAAAAAATGGGTTCATGCCCTCGCAGCCCAAAATTGACCCAGCTAAACTTAGTTCCCAGATCTCTCGCCGGGTTGATAATTCATTCCCAGTTTTTGCTCCTCTGGTTTGGCATGCCGGGCATGCAGATCGTGAAGCCAGTTGGTTTGGCATGCCCGGCATGCCAGGCAAGAAATTCGCATGCCCAGCGAGACTGATTTTGATGTTCGCTACAGCATCATATCCTGAGAATCACATATAATCGCCAAATATATCTTAGGGAGCTTGAAATGACAGGTTTCATGCCTGGCAATAAATGCTGATTATAACAAAAAAAGTCATGTTTGTCACAATGTGTGTCACGGGATCGACTGGCAAAACCGAAGACAGAAGCCTGGATTTATAAATAAAAAGCACAACAAAACAACATTATTCATGCATAAAATAGAATACTTAACTTGCAATCAAAGATTAATCCTTTTATTTCAAACCGATACTGACATTTCTGGGTCCATATTTAAATTTGATCCCGGAAAAGCGTCTTAAACAATAAGATAACAAATCTTCTCAGTATAAACTTATTCATGCTTAAGTTTTATCGCGTCGGAATGTTTCCTGGTCAACAGCATAAAAGACTGGTGAAAATTAAGCTTACCAGGTCGTTCAAGTCAGTACGAGAGTACGACGTTAATACTGCAAAGACGTTCTGATCTGGTGAATTCGGACTGCCTTCTCAGAGAGATTTTGCTTAGTTTTTCAGTGCGCTTCTTGTCGGCTATGCGAATCTCGCAAACTGTTTAGTCCTTGCTGACGATAGTCCTTTGAGCAACGTCATCTGCGTCATCCGAAGATACCCCGAGCACGCACGAAATCGGCCGAATTTCCGCAGAAGTGTTTTCGGATGACGATGAATCTAGTTTGTTGTAGCGTGGCAGTTGTGGCGTCACGATGTCGTCATGTCTCTTCGCATTTGTTTGTCTTTTTTTTCTGCGGTGCATGGTTGAGACGTTGGTGAAAGCTGGACAAGAAATGGATTCTGCGAGAGACTGTAAGTACAAATTTAGTATTAATTTGGTAAAGAAAAAGCCTGAATATCGAACAAATCCCGTGAATTAGTCTTTTGGCATTCAGTTTATCTTACTGTTGAGCATGCCTAAGAACTCCGGCATAAGTGTCATAAGTGGTTGTCAACTCGTTCACTTCGGATTGTTTCTGATTGTATGTCTTGTAATCTTCTTCTGCTGCTAAGAAGACTAGAGAAAACCTCAAAAATAAAGAAACCAAAGCTAAAAAAAAAAAAGTCAGATCTAATTTTATAGCTCGAGTATAATTATTTTTGGCACCTACGGTCATATTTTTTCACTGTACTGGTAAAGTTACTTATTTTTGCTGCATAGTTTGACTGTTGTTCGAAAGACAATCAAACGGATATTACAATCACTTTTGGAGACAAAATAAAATATCCGTAAATCAAATGCCAAAATCAGATTTGGATTTCGCTTTATAAAAATGAACATGCTGCAGGTGTCAATGCAAAGTTGTAAACAACTCAGTATAAGCAGTCTGTGAATGTGCGTTTAGGTCCACAAAACTAATTTTTCTTTTGGACATCTCATCCAAGCAAAGACTTAAGGCTTACATTGCTTGTCTACGAGTGTACTACAAAATGCTTTGTAACAGTAAGCCTCTGAGAGGCGATTCTGGTAAATTTATAGGACGCTAAAATGCAAATAATTCTAAGCTTAAACAACCTGGCTGGGTCCGACTTTTGAATTACAAAATGTTCACGTTTGCTGGCTCTACTTTAAATGAACATGGTTTTGAAATGATTTTGTACTATTTTAACCCGAAAATTATGACTGGGTTATAAAGCTTTTAAAACGGACGAAAACTAAGCTAATAAACATGTTCAATGTAAAAACTAAGATTTAGTCGCTTTTTTTCAACTTTGCTTTTGTGGACCGAAAAATTTACCTTTACGCAAAAAACAAAAGCAAATAATGAGGCTTTTATTCGACATATTTTCTCAGAATTTTATCTGATCAATTTAATGTCACTAGCATTGTTTTCGCATAGGAATTTTCCTAATTATATGAGCTTTTACTTTAATAATTTTGATACTCTATAAACTTCTCATTTGATAGCTTCACTTTTTTTATACACCGATTGAGAAACAAATTCGCTCTCGTTAAATCCTATTTTATGACCTATTTATTAGAACTCTAGGTAACATACCAAATGGTGTAAACGGACAGGCTTTAACCTTTGGTCCTAATTTATTTTTTTCTTCGCATCCCCTAATCAGTTGACGGGCCGTGGGAGAATATCGCCACAAAAAGATGCGAAAAAAGTTTTCGCTGAGTTTCCTTTACATATTTCGGCTTTATATGGGTCTACACCTTACCTGCTTAAAAATGAAACTGTTGTTCAATTAAGCCAGTCAAACTCGGTATAATCTTGACTTGCAAATCCAAATGCAAAGGTTTATTTCGCAGTAGAAGAGCGTGTAAACATCATCGAACAACGCAATGTAAATTGGCTAATGTGAAACCACGTTTCTTTCACTTTATTTACCATGCATTTATCTCAATTGCACACTCTTGTGAAATTAGCCTCAGACAATTAGCAGTTGCGACCTTTAACAGACTCAACAAGCCAGTATGAAAATATGTTAAGAGAAGCTGAGCTCTACATGTTCTTTTTCTTTTTCTCATATTGCCCTTGCATGTGTTAACATTCCATTTTTTTTTGTTACAGGTAACTTCCAGACATGACGAGGAGATAATTACTTTTCTAGAGAGCAATTCTTTGATACTGTCAGTTATTACTGACTTACTTTGAGTTAAAAACAGAGAAAACAGACACTGGTAATGACACAAAAACATTAATCCCTGGCAAGCCTACAAAACAAGAAAGAGGAACTCAGACTCCTTATCAAAATGTGAAACAAGATAAAAACAGCTTTTCTAACGTAGGAAATTTGCTTTTAGAGATTTGTAATTGCAACGTTATATTCAAGCACATTGCATTGTCAAACATCATAATTTACTGAAAAATGAACAATGATTTTGGGGCTTAGCTCAGTTTGTAATGAACTTTGAAAGATATTCTATAACCTTGTATTTTTAAAAGCTTTCATGGAACATAGATGCATTTTATTATACAATGAAAATAGTGTCTGTCTCTCTTTTTACTGATTTCAGTCAATTCCATTTTATTCGCAATGTGAAATGGGAATCCTATTAAAGACTCATTAAAAGGGGTGAGGAGTTTTACAATCCCCAACAGGTCATCTCCACGATGACGCTGTTTTATTACTACGGCAGAATCCCTCAGGGTTTTACTTTCTTGTGAAAATTAGAGCTTTTGTTATTGAAACTTCGCTGGGACAACCAAATGGAAGAGCAATGACGTCATCGTGTAACCGTACATCAAAAGATAAGCACGGTGATCTGTTTAGTTTTTTTTTTTTTTTAGCCAGGCTTAAAATATCTGTAGATTCAAGGAATTATAACCTGTGCGTTGAGAGCATGCCAGGGACCGATTTTGGCATGCCCGGCATGACCCAGATTATGGCACGCCCGGCATGCTAGAGAATTTGTCATGCCGGGCATGTCAGAGAATGTGGAATGCCCGGCATGCCTGAGATTTTGCTGGGTATGAATTACTTATTACTAGAACCTAGGCTTCTCGCGGCCTGGGTGAGAAGGTCCCGGAACCTCAAATTGTACTTACAGGGCATGCGAAATTCTGTTGCATGCCAATTTCAATGCAAAACTACTCTGGGGCCACCCCCTCTATTACCAGTGAGCAAATCATTGACGATAGGCATGGGAAAAATCCTTGCATGCTAACCAACATTGAAAACGTAGCAGAAATGTCCTCAGTTGCTGAGTCATGCCCTAGGGGAGGCTTTAAAATACAGAATTTCCTTACGTGGATGAGAGAATTTTCCGTAAACAGCATGTGATCATGCCGGCTAGGACGCATTTCCTCCGTATTGCCCCTTTTTACAGCTAGCTAGGTTCATTTTTAGGTTCCATGGCCTGAAATGACGCAAAATTCATGCCCTGAATGTAAAAAGTCCAAAAACTTCCTCGAAATTTTAGTTTCCAAGCCGTTTAAGCCAGCCCTGCACCTTGAGAAAGCAACCGACACGGAAGACTGGGCAAGCCCGGATATTAGGCCCTTATACAATACAATACAATACAATACAATACAATAAGAGTTTATTGTGAAAATACACTTAGCTACAATAATGGTGTGCTTTCACAGACGGAACCGAAATCGGGGTCTGAGAAAGCACGCCAGCTAATTTACAGGTATCTCACAAACACAATAAAATTAGGAGTTAAAAAACTAGATATGGAATATTCTATAATTAAAAATTATAACAATAAAATCTTAATAAGTATATCTTATATTATAAATACTAAATTCAATAAAAAAAGCGTCGAAATTATAAAAATTGCACTAGGTCAACTTGGTTAATGGATCTCTTAAAAGACTTAAAATTCGTTATATTTCTAAACATGTTCGGAATTGAATTCCTTATAGTTATCTGGGTCTAGAATATTAAACACTTTCAAAGTTAAAGAGATGATCTGTTGTTCTCATATCATTTTTCTTTCTTTTCTCCACTAAGTTTCACCTCCTTGCCAACAAACTGGGGTAGTTTCTGGTTTACCCTGCATTTTTCCCTTCGCATACAAAGGGAAAGCATACCACTGTTGTTCAACTGAGGATGAGCCTAATAACCGACCGTGGTGCCCTTTGGTTCATGCACATTTTTACACAGGACAAGCTGGATTCAACTGGGACTATTGCCGTAAGTTCATACACAACTTTGGTGGATGTTATAGGTATCTAAAAACCAGGATAAATAATGCATGTTGAGACATCCTGACAGAAAACGAAAAAATGGAAACCTTCGCCAAATGAATGCCCGACTCCACCCCATCTTTTGTTGTGGGAGTTTTGAAGAGAAATTACTAAAGTTGAAAATATACAGTGACTGTCAAGCCTTCTAATTAACAAATCAGAGCGATTCAGAAGAAGGCAAAGAGGCAAATTTGCTTTTAAATCCAGCCGGAGTTTATTGGGACTACTGCCGTAAGTTCATACACAAATTTGTGGAAGTTATAGGGATCTTCCACCCCGGATAAATCATGTTAAGACACAAAATACCTGTCATCCTGGCCAAAAAAGAAACCGTCCCCAAATTAATGCCCGTCCCCAACGGCTTCCCGCTCCCGCTATAAACAGCAGCAGAACATTACCCGTTCAATTCTTAGGTTAAAAAAAAAACAACCTTTGAATGCATTTTCATGGGGCTCACTTTTTCCTGTTTAGAAATAGTTAAAATGTAGATGGAGTCGTGTGAACAGTTTTGTCCGAGGTTGTAGCTTTAATAACCCATTGATTTGTTCGTTGTTTACAAAAGCCTGTTTGCAAGTGTCAACCTTTTGCTTTCCACAATAAGCTAATAAAAGAAATATTCTTACAACTTTGACCTTCAGTCATATATTCAGGTCACGTACGGGAAGAATTTTAGATGCGTCGCGGCAAAATTGGTAAACAACTTTAACTGGAAAAACCAGTCTCTACGGAGCCCAGTTAGTGCCACCTAGTTTTTATCATCAAGTTTCTTTTTCGCGACGTCAGTTTTCTCTGGCACGACTTTTTTTTTCGGCACGACTTTTTGTTTTCGATACCATTTTTTTCGGCACGAAAAAGTCGTGCCAAAAAAAAAAACGTTGTGCCGAAAATAATTCGTGCCAGAGAAAACTGACGTCGTGAAAAAGAAACTTCATGATAAAAATTAGGTGGCACTGACTACTCGCTGGTTTAGTCACGTAAACCAGCTGTTTTTTTGTAGTTTCTCATACCTTTATGGAAACTTGTTTCAGAAAATCCCGAGGGATTATAAAATCTTTACTATCACTGGTGGACTGCTCTTCTTTTATCCAATTAATACGGTCCCAAGGGAAATACACACGCCTCAACAGACCTTTTAACCGATACGGCGGCCATATTGAATTTATCAAAAGAGAACTTCAATGTATATTCCTCGGGAAAAAGGCGATCATCATTGCATCCAAAAACGGCACAACGTTTTTTTTTTCTTTTTTTTTTTCCATTACAATCATTTTCTAGGAAAACTTAAAGAAAAATTGGCTCGAAAAGCGCGCGTAAATAATGATGCGAGTATATCGGATCGTGCTCATGCCCCCTAGGCATCCCATAATACTCCTTAAATCCAACTAATTCAATATGGCCGCCGTATCGGTAAAAACTCGTCAATGAGGCTACGTGGCGCTCCTAGGGAAAAGTCGAAGGTGAGAAAACCGGATTGAGTTTGATTAAATAGTGCCACTATTGTTTTCTTTTTTAATAGACTGCACTCCGAAAACAACAACTGGCCAATACTGCAGTATTCCCTTTGTATACAACAACGTGACCTACTACGGTTGCACTGATGTTGATCATAACCAACCCTGGTGCTTTTTGACCCCGCAGGATAGTGGACAATGGGGAAATTGTGGTGAGTTTTTAACACTTTTCAGACTGTGTCGTCTGGGAACCTGAGGTGGGTTCCCGACTTGCGGCCATCTCATGGTAATTTCAGCGCTTAAGATAAGGCCAGCAAGTTGATATTTACACAAAAGATGTACTCGGCAGTCTTCAAATTATTTGTTTTTGATTGAATTCATTTTGACATGATCACCTCTATTTATAATCGAACGCACAGGGAAAAGGTAAACATTCAAATTCAATTCAAAGTAGACAGACTGCAAATTATAGTAGTTGCTAAAAAATATATCTACGTGTCCCAACTGTTCATCAGTAGGGTGCCTAAAATGTGTTCAATTCCATTAAATCCTATACCAATTGCAGAACATTTTAGGAGGAGCCACCCACCGTGTGAGCACAGTCACGGGCAACACATATAAGTGAGGAAAATAACGCAAAGCAAAACTAAGACGTTATTAAACAAACTAAATGTACACGCAACTTAAATAAATAAATAATGCACACGCCCAAAATTAAATTGCGCGCGCGCACATGTACCAATTTTGTAATGTCTTGTTTCATTGTTTTGACCACAAAATCGTACTCAAAGGTATGGAGGAAGAGATCAGCCAACAAAGGTGCATTGTTGGTGCCCAAAACGAACGTAGATGTATGTTATCGATAAGAAAGTCAATAGCGAGACCAAGCTCTCGACAGGAGAAGTACGTGTACTTCGTTGACGTCTTATGATTCGCCCAGAAGGTGCGAAAATTATTGGTAGCAATGAAGCTTTTTCCTTTAGTATAAAAAACTCTCTCCAAAAGATCATGAAGTTGCTTTTTAAGCTGGGCGTGTGGAAGGCTAGTATAAAGAGTAGAAAAGTCCCAAGTACTCACATGATTTAGGGAAAGCTGTTTTTCGTCCAGTGCACTGATAACGTCCAACACATTATTGATTATCCACATGCAGTTAACACCTGTCCTTTCTCGAATCGTCTTGCAGTAAGCGTTGCATAGTTAGTAGAGGAGACTGGTTATTAGGAAAGCCGGCAAACATCAAAGTTGAAACCAACGGTGCTATAGTTTATGTTGGAAGCTCCCTGACCGTACACAATCCTTTGTTTTTTGATGTGAAGTATATGAAATAATTCATTTTTGAACTGTAGTTGTAGATGAAAGAAGAATGATCATCGCAGTAAATTTCCCAATTTAAACAATTGGAAAGAAGGAGCCTGAAAAAAATCAGGGCTTCAACGGGATTCGAACCCGTAACCTCCGCGTTATCGGTGCGTTGCTCTACCAACTGAGCTATGAAGCCACACATTGGGAGCGAGGTCAATTTATTGAGTGATATGAACTCAATAAATTGACCTCGCTCCTAATAACTGAATAAATTAATGGAATGTTGTTATTGGTCAGTAACTTCAAAATGATAGGAGTGCTATTGAACGTTGTGCAAGGTCAGTTCCAAAAAAGTTAACAAAAACCTATAACAATAGGTTTCCCAACCATTCCACTTTAATTAACTATGATTTTTGGCACCATTCATGGTGGCGGATTCCTTCCAGTCCTAAGGATTTCTTCTAACGGTGACGTCATCTTTTCCTGAAATGAGGAGGAAGTGGGTACCAGCCAGGATTTTTTTGCCGTTGAATCACAATAGCGAAAAGCAAGGAAAGTTGGCTTTGGTTAGTTCAACCGATTTCAAATCAAAGAGGGTCGTTGCATCCACTCATAAAACTTTAGGGGGTCATCATAACTTAAGAAATTGTTGAGCACATTACTACTTTACCTGAGGCTTAAACGTTTAATTTTGAAAAGGTCGTGGTAGTTATGAATTCACATCGTATACGGTCCTTTATTCTCAACGAGTACGAGATGTTCTCAATACTAAGAAATGAGCGTGTGTCAGTGCGGGTGTGAACCAACGCCATCTTGGCAGGAAAGCGTGATAGCTGTCGTAATTTTACTGGAGTGTTTGCTAGGTCGTAGAAGTAGAAACGAGTCATAAAATATTAGATTTTTCTTTCAATAGAAACAGCGGAACCTGGTGATAAAAGGCACAATAAAACCTTGCGGGGTACCATTTTCTTGAGGATACGCTAAGAATCTTAAAGTTAAATCTCATCCTTGAATCTGAAGGTCTCTATTTTGAGAGACAGTGTTTGAGCAATACAGTCGTCGCGCGTTGAAATCGATGGTTTTTGGTAGTTACTTCTGGTGAATGCCCCAGCTGCAAGCACTCGCCAAAAACATGACAAGCAAGAACTCGACTAGACAAGGCCACATGACCTCTAAAGGCAGGAAATAATCAAAACAGTCTCCATCAGCCACACAAAAGACAATTTTACTAGAGAAGATTTGGAAAGTAGCTCTGATTTGGTTGAATTTGCCACTTTTTGTTTCTTTTAAAGAGTGTGCTCAGGAAACATCATCTGGCCAATGCTGCAGTATTCCTACATACAAGGCCGTGACCTACAACAGTTGCACTGATGTTGATCATAACCAACCCTGGTGCTCTATGACTCCGCAGTATAGTGGACAATGGGGAAATCGTGTCGTATCGTTTGGGTTTTCTTTCAAACTCCTTTAGGGTATAATAGAGCCTACCCCCAGAAATTTTCAACGCTTATGCAATATGGGCATGACATTTTCAAATTTTCATCACTCTTACAATTTTTTTCTTATTTGTTTGTCACCTTCATCTCAGCTCACCGAATACGTCTTGCGATGTTTTTTTTTTGGCTACCTTTCCACTCGATGTCAAGTCTAATAATATTATTACTCGTCTGAGGATTTGCTCTTACCTTTACTAGATTTTAAGGTAAAAAGTGGCCTCTTGTCTACCGTGGTGACATTTTCAAAAATGTCATTCATTTTGATCTCTAACGAGTTGTGTACACACACCTAAGTAAAAACGAGCGGACAAAAAAATAACTTTTCGATTAACTGGTCAAGTGAGCCAGCGGCTACACCTTGAGAAAGCAACCGACCCGGCAGACTGGGCAAGCCTGGATTATGAAGGGTATCGGGCCTTTAGTGATCTGGGTCTAGAATATTAAACCCTTTCAGAGTTAAAGAGATGATTTGTTGTTCTCATATCATTTTTCTCTCTTTTCTCCACCAAGTTTTACCTACCACTATACCTACCACCACAATCTCAACTACAACTAAATTAGTCTTCGGCCTTGGAAGTGCTAGATCAGTTTCAAGATTCCTAACATTATAAATGATGCTAGTATCGTTTAGTTTTGTAAAGGAGGCTCTCAAATGTAGCTGTATTATTCTGTTGCTTTGTTTGTTGTTTATAAAGTTCTGAACCTGTTCTCTCCATAAAAAGCAAAAAATTAATTGTCTTTAGTCTTAATTTTCCACTTATCGGATTTTGAATTCTTTAATGAACGTGAACCAAATTATTACCGCTGTTATACTACATGATTTGTACGTGGTATTTGACATAAATACCACTCGTGTTATTTGAAAATTGTCTCAAATTTCACTTGCCTAACGGCCCGTGAAATTGCGTACAACATTTCGAAATATCACGTGTGGTATTTATGCCAAATATCACTTCAAATCGTGCTATTACCTATACAAATCATAGTTCTGTTTCTCACTGAATTATGCGGCTTATTTTTTAGAAACGTCCTTTTTAATAGCTTATTGCATTCTAAAATGGAGCTAAACTTTTCTGCATTTATTACTATTAAAGTCCAGTCTCTTTCTTATTAAAAGATAAACAGGAATGAAATAAGTATGTGTAATCAAATGGTGACGAGTGAAATTAGGGAATAATTTCACGCGCGTTTTGTCCAGTCCGGGAAATTATTAGGATTTGGACAAAACGCAAGTGAAATTATTCCCTAATTTCACGAGTATACCATTACCTATTAATATCATGGGTGACGCATTACGTTAGCAATCTTGGATTTTTGACATGTTTATCCTGGATCGTATCGATCGAGATCTCCACTCTCTCAAATGTTTAGACTTTAAATTTGGCTTATAAAGTTCAGAATTTTTCAGACTTTTTCGGCGAAATACCTGTTAGAATCCTTCTTGATGTTCTCTTGTGTGTTCAGGTTTTATAAAGCGTCTTTTTGGGCCCTTACATCTTCATTCACGGCATTTTAAAACTTCGTCGCCATCTTGACACTAAGACGTACGGAAGGGTTGCCAATTACAAATTAACGCTGAAATTTCGCGCCAAAATTAAGGAGTAATTCGTCACCTATGATATTAAACGTTTTATAGAGCATACCTGCCTTTTGAAACTATACCACCATTTAACAATCTCCTTTAGGGTACAAATTAAGCCAGAGCCACGCCCAAACTAGACTCCGTCAGAAATTAAATTCTACTAATTGCCGTAAGATCATTCACTATCTGTCTCGAGCTAGCCTTGCATTTCGTGACGCCACCACTGCGGAAATTCCAGTCACAAATGCGTCCGTTGCGTCATCAGTATACCCAGATCCGGGCAGTGCTTCTAACTGGTTGAAGCAAATTTTCAGGCAATCACAAGCACTACCTAGAACTGGGTAGTGACGTGGGTCTTGCATATTAAACACTTCCAAAGTTAAAGAGATGATTTGTTGTTCTCATATCATTATTCTTTCTTTTGTCTACCAAGTTTTGGCTACCACCATACCTACCACCACCATCACAACTTCCTGCCTACATACGACAATATCGGGTAAAGCCTGCATTCTTCCCTTCACATACAAAGGGGCACCAAACTACTGTTGTACAACTGAGGATGAACCTACTAACCGACCGTGGTGTCCCCTGGATCCTGTACATTTTAATGTAGGAGCAGCCGGAAATTATTGGGACTATTGCCGTAAGTTCAGACATAGTTATAGGGATCTTACACCCCGAGTAGATCATGTTAAGACACAAAATACCTGTTTTCTCCTGTCATCCTGGCAAAAGAAGAAACCGTCCCGGCAAATAAATGCCCGTATACCCCCCCCCCCTTTCCCGCTCCCCCTTTGGAGACAGCACCAGAATAATACGCGTTGATTCTTAGATTAAAAAACAAAAAACTTTGAAGGGAGTTTGATGGGGCTTACTTTTTTTCTGTTTAGAAAAAGTTAAAATGTAGATGGAGTCGTGTGAACAGTTTTGTCCGAGGTTGTAGCTTTAAAAGCCATTGATTTGTTTGTTGTTTACAAAAGTCTGTTTGCAAGTGTCAACCTTTTATTTTCTACAATAAGCTAAGCTGATTCATTGTTTATTAAGTTTTCCCTTTTCCATATTGCCAATTCTTTAATGAACGTGAACCAAATTGTTGTTTCTGAAATTCATAGTTCTGTTTCTCACTGAATTATGCGGCTTCATTTTAAGAAAACGTTGCTTTTTAATAAATTATTGCATTATAAAATAGAGCAAACTTTTCTGCTTACCAGCTAGTTCTGCACTAGAGCTTAAAGCTTGCTCTTTCCCTGTTATCTCTATGACTCTTGCGGGAAGAGGGCATGATACATTTATTTTCCGACATTCCGACATTACGCGCACTCTGATTGTTTGAAAAAGCGTGCTTTATGAGAGTATAAAACACGGAGCTAAGGCGATAACGCCATCTGCCAATAGTTTGTTTTGAAAAATAGAGAACGATGCCTGGGGAATTTAACAGATTCTTTATCATGACTGTGCTCTGTTCTGTTAGTAGTAAAATATTTATTAGGAAGCGGCTAGTGCGCTTCATTTTTATAACAGAATAGAGCACAGGCAAGGCTTCTTCATTTGTTAAGTCAGATCACATGTAACAAAGCCATTAATTAACTAGTTCACAACCAATACCTAAGGGAAGCTCCGACCTTCCTAAATTCTAGATCGTGCCTGCCCTGCCATACCTTTCCTGGCGGGGAGGGAGGGTCCAATATAACTACTGAATTATGTTCAGGATGAAATAGAAATATTTTTGTCCTGCATAAAGATATCATTTAGGTTTGTGCTTACAGAAATACTTTTTTGAAAAATGGTCTCTTTTAGTTAGGAACTTAATGGACAGATAAAGCCAGAGCCAAACCCAAACTGGTCCCCTTTAGGAATTATCAAATTATTGCCGTAAGATCATCCACTACGTCTCTCGGGCGGTCAAGCTGTATTTCATTGTTTTTGTTGTCTCTTATGTGAACTTCATTTTTACATCCTGTTTTTCTTTTCCTTTGTTTTTTCCTAGAGTAATCCAGGACCGTTCATTCGAACTACAAGAGCATACACAGGTAAGTACTTTGATACTTTGATACACTTCATAGACGATGTTAAGCAATTTAAAATATCGCGATTTGTCGGTGGTTAGCCTGAGAAAACAGCCGACATTTCGCGACGCCACCACTGGTTTCCCCGCGAAATGACGTCTGAGAAACGAGTGCAGAAATTCCATACTGATGACGCGTCACTACCCAGATCTGGGTAGTCCTTCTGATTGGTTGATCCAGATTTCCCATGCGGCACGACCAATCAGAAGCACTACCCAGATCGCCAAATATCGGCTGTTTTCTCAGGCTAGTCAGTGGTAAGCAGGTCAATTATTTGCGGAAGGCGAGAAAATGACAGTCCTGGATTCTAGATTCCAGGTACTGGATTACGGATTCCTTGTCAGTGGAACTTGGATTCCGGATCACAGTAGAAAGTTGAATTGCAGATTTCAAAGCCCAGCATTTCCGGGTTCCACAAACAAAGGCTTCCCGGACTGCGGACTGGGCAAGCAAAAATTTCCCGGATTTTGGAATCCGGATTACATTACATGTGGCAACGGGAGGAACAAGGCACCGGAATGCTGGGTTTGCCTTAGCTACAAAAAGCTTGCGAACTGTTATAAGCAGTCCCAGGCTAAGGAACAAAGTGCGGCATTCCACAGCAAAAATTAGACAGAGTATGGGAATCGACCAAATAAAATTATCGTATATTTAAAAAGGTTATTGACTTTAAGGCTGTCTGTTTACTATCTTACCTGTTTTTAGGAGTGAAACCTTTGTGGACCTGACAGCGATCAGTGTTGTGTTGAACTGGCTTGCTTACCTTATTTTTTGTTTATCTAGAATTGGTTAATAACTAACATTCAGCTGAAGTGTAGCTGCCTCTAAGTGTATAACTTAAGTGTGTAATTTTACTACATTTATAATAAAACATGACCTTTACACAATTTAGATCATGCTAACATTTTCTCTTTGGGGGTTATCAAACTTTGATGGAAATCTATATTGATCGTTTATAGGCCTTTCAGAACTGGTTTTCAAAAATGAATTCTGGGTAACGACAATGTAGATAGTCATCTGAAGCTCTTGCTTGTTTTAAGTGGATTCACCTAGCCATAGTCTACCTCACAGCGCAAGCTTTGTTGTGCGAACTACCGCTCAAAGGGGCCATTCTGGAGCACTTTGAAACTTTTTACTCAGATTCCCTAACCCTAGCCGAGCTGGTTCAGGTAAAGAAGCAACGTATTATAGGTACATAACCGACTGGACATCTCCCAATCCATTAGGAAAATGCCTTGAAATTAAAAGTTATTATTAAAAGTTGTTACTAGGACGCCCACGGTACTTGGCCTGTTACCGCCGAAAGAGATTGGTGGGGGAAGGAGGGCAAAATTTAATAACGAGGAGAGAGCAGAGATGGAGACGATAAACGAGCGAGGGATTTAGAAGGGAAAAAGGTAGCGGACCCTTTATCGCTTTTCCCCTCCTCAATTCCTCGCTTTCTGCTCCCCAGTACTCCCCGTTATTTCTTCACCAAGAAGCTTGCATTGATCGCAGCGCCCGGAAAACTGTTACATGTTTGCCGTGTCAAGTTATGAGGATAAATATAGAGCAGAAACTATCACTAACGAGGACAAAATGGGGGGTTTTGTGAACTAAGCGACGTGTGCTACTTTTTTTCCTTAAAGCTCAGGACTTGAAGGAAAATGTTAATATTTACATCTATATAATACAAGCGCGTGTTCTACCTTATTAAAAAATTGACATTTTATTCTTCATTTTGCCTCTCCTTCCACCCCACACTGTGCCGTGTCTTAGAGTCACACTATTGTATGAGTAGCCTATAAACCCGAATCGCCACCCATACGCAGACGTTCTTTTGACTTTTAGTTTTGGTGGGGAGCTAATCAAACACAAGATGAGATTGCTTCGCGCAGGACAGGGAGTTATTAAAGTGGGTGGGAAAAAAGACGCCGCAGCCAGAAGAACATCTGCATAGGAAAATCCTGTCTAACGTACTGATCCTGACCCATGATATACTAAGTGAATGAGGTAGCATGGATTGCTAAGGATTTATTATTATTTCTATGGGAGAAGAAGCAGAGACTGCGGGGTGACCAGGGGTATCTACTATTCACTTAGGGAAACCGGAAATTTCGATTAAAAAATCAAATAGTTCGCCCATGCACGTTTGTGTGTTTCTAGAAAATAGGATAGCCCCCCGTTTGAGGTGATGAAATTCTTGAACTCTTTAACTTCTTGTAAGGAGGCGGAATCGTCAGCATCAATGTGAGTAATATCAAATCAGTTGGTGGTATAAGACGCTGGCTATTGGACGATTAAGTCGCGATGTTATCGATGATTCGTCAGTTAAGCTGTGATGCTACCTGCCATGAAGGATATAAATGCAATTGCTGTCTTTCAATCACTCTTTTGTCTTTGTAATATTAATAATAATAATAATAATAAATATTTATATAGCGCCTATACTTTTCAGTGCTAAGCGCTTTACAATGCTTCAAAACGTTCTGGATAAAAATAAAAATCCTAAAATCATTTACAAAATGTTCATTTGGATAAAAATTGCTAAAAATAATAAAATGACGTTCAGCTAAAAATCCTTTTTTAAAATCATTTAAGAAATATATAAATAAAATATTTACATATATATATACATAGTCACAAAAATACAAAATAAAAAACCTAAGATAGTTCGTAAACTCGCTTAAAAAGAAAGGTCTTCAATTTAGATTTAGATTTATTTACATCATCAGTCGATCTAATGTCAATAGGCAAATCTTTCCAGAGTATAAGGGCAATGACTGAAAAAGCCCTTAAACCGTATGTCTTTATACACGTTATAAGGTTATAGGGTTTAATAACAAGACGCCACTTGTCTGAAGATGAGCGTAGTAAAGTAATTATATAAGTAAGTAAGTATAGTAAAAGCTTTATTAATGTATCAATGTATTTAGTTTTCACAACTAATTGGGGACACAAAAATAAAAATGATTTACGAATAAGAAATAATAATAATGATGTATATACAATTAAAATATGTAGCATGTATAAATTGTATAATAAAACAATAGGTATATAAAAGGTAGTCTCTAAGAATTGCAAAGGTTACAGCAGCTATTGTTGTTGCTTAAGAGTGACGTACGGTCTTTTTTCCTAATGTTCTTTTTGAAAGATTCAATATTCAAGTGGCCTTTCAATTTAATATCTAGTTTCGACCATATAAGTTCCTTGATATCTAAGAGAATGCTTTCCATAGTTAATGGTGTTAAAAGTCGGAATATCAAAATCACTGTTTCTTGGTGAATAACTAGTGCTTTTCCGCTTAAATAGTTCGTTAACAATACTCGATGCGAGGCCATATTTTACTTTGTACATTAATAGAGCGATATCTGGTAGTCTTTGATTTAGTAGTAAAGGTAGCTCTGCACGAACCAGAACCGTAGGTACCTCGCAGGTTCATAAACATGGATTAGGTCAACCAAATAATCAGGAGCTAAATTGTTGAGTATCTTAAAACAAATAAGATTAATCTTAAAGATTATTCTTTGCTCCACTGGTAGTCAGTGCAACTCCTTTAAAGTATCACTTGTGTGATCAAACGCACGTAAGCAGGCAATCACACGCGCTGCAGCGTTTTGGACAATTTGCAGTTTGTTAATTTCATACTTGGGAAGACCATGTAAAAGCGAGTTGCAGAAATCCAGCTTTGAATTTATGAATGCGTGCACAAGAACTTCAGCCGTTGTGACATTGATATACTTACGAATCTTAGCTATATTTCTAAGGTGGTAGAATGCTACTTTAACTATGTTGTTAATATAAAAAGACATCGTTACGGTGTTATCGAAAATGACGCCGATATTACGCGCCTTATTTGTAGGCTTGATAATATCAGTTCCTATAGAAAGTAGCTGTGGGGGCAGTCTGAACCTAGAATAGAGAATGAGAAGTTCCGTTTTGTCAGTATTTAGTTTCAGTTTGTTAGTAGTCATCCAGTTGGTGATATCGACGAGACAGCTTTCAATCCGGGAAATTGTAGTGGTGAGATCATCGTTATCATCGCAGCTGAAGGTGGTGTACAGTTGCGTATCATCAGCATATAGATGGAAGTCCATATCATGCCATCGTATTGGGTCACCTAATGGGGCCGTGTACAATAGATACAGCAACGGACCCAACATGGACCCCTGGGATACACCAAATCTGAGCGGACGAAGTGAAGAGGTAAATCCATCAATCTGAACTGACTGGGAACGATCCGTAAGATAAGACTGAAGCCACGAAAGCGCTTTTTCCTTTTATACCAAACCTGGATAACCATGTCTCTGATAATTTGGGGTGTAAAGCTATATAGAACGAAACCTCTAACTTTATTCAACCCCTTTATGTCACAGTTCTTTTGTTTTGGAGCTTAGTTCCATTCAGTTGTTCGTTTATTGTTTTCCCAACCAGTCCTTTAAGGCTTTGTTACAGATCCGAGGGGCTTAAGAAAAGGGCAGAAAAATTTTAAGTCACAAACACCAGAAAGGCTCTTCAAAAGTCAGTTTTGAAGATGTTCTGAAAAGCAAATATCAGTTTCTTTAGTGGTTTCTTGAGCAACCTTTGTCACACAACTTGTCTATTAGGATTTAAAAAGCAACACCAGTTTCTGACGAAAAAAACTATTTACTCGTGGAGTTTCAAAAGTATATTCATTAATAAGAATTACGCAACTTACATTTCTTTCTACCGAATATTTTATAATAGAAAAAATACGAAACTAAAAATATATATATATAAATATTTCGGCCTCAGCTGAATATCTGCCCTAAAATATCATTATACTAAAAATTTCCAGAAAGACCCTCACTAAAATTTAAAATCAGGCGAATTGTCCGTCCAAAATTAAGACCATTTCATTTTCAAATTAAGACGTATCATCTGTCTGACGCGAATTAACCAACGGATAATCCGTCTCTAGTGTGAGTGCAGCCAATGGCTTCGTATTTAGCCTCTTGTTGAGACAGAGATTTGGGGCAAGTAGGCACTAGGGAGCTTTAGCAACGACGACGGCGACGGCAAAGAGGACGTCAAAAAAGCAATAGGTTTATTACGCAAAACAACAACTTTGCACGTGTATCACGCTTTTTTGTACATTTCTTTGCTGTCCTTGCGCGACTATGGCGTGAAAATGCCTAATTACAAGTTTAATGGAGGACGTAAACAAGCGACGACGAATCTCGTTTTCTCTCCCTAAACTTGAGTGCGGTCCTCAAGAAATCAACCCCAGGGAAATTCGCCTACGCTTGCAATTATCAGCAAATTGGAATAAACGCGACAAAGATTGAAAAAACGGGAATTCATTTTAAAACTGACGTTTTCGCTGCCGTTGCCGTCGTCGATGCTAAAGCTCCCTAATGGCCTACACAGTGTGGCATTTTGCTACAAAAATTGCGGAAATATTTTATATTACGTCATCATCTCCAGTAGAGCATGCGGACTAATCAAAATGGCTCACACAGGTGACTCTTGAGGTTCCTCCTCACTACTACAGCTACGATCAGAATCCTTAAGGGTTTTGCTTTCTTGTGTAAAGAAGAGCCTTTTTAAGAAACCTCTCCTGGATTACCAAATTTAAGTGTGAATGAAAAACGAAAGGAATTCTGGTCGTAAATGGCTTATTTCTGGCACGCAGTAATGTAACGTAAGGTTCTTTGTTCCCAACACCAATTAAAATTTTGGAAAAGTATTGTTTGAAGAATAAAAATATTTTTTTCTTATTACTCGAGTAAGTATAATTACACTAATACTAGCTGTGTTTCTGAGATGAATCAGCCAGCATGTTTCGTCTCTCCGCAACATCGCGCGTGTGCTTATCTAACTGGTAAGCGTGGGTGGCTAATAAGTGATGTGAGCGCTCGCCGTTCACCAGCATGTTTGGTGTTCGAATCTCAGAACTCCGCGACGCCATGCATTAATAGAGTTTGTTATGATTCTGGCCTTGCTTCCTGGTGTTTCTTCCCACACTTCGGTTGTCTCTTTGAATGGTAGACGAATTAAATTCAGACATAAGGAAATCTCCTTGAAAAAAGGAAAGATAAATTTAAAAAAGTATCATTTTCCATTTATTGCCATGCTAATGAGCCACAATATCGATGGCATCCAGGAGAAAGATTAACACGGCTGATGACAATGGTGCAAGTTTTCGGATTTTTCATAGTATTTTGGACGATTAGCTCAAGGAAATAACAGCTTAAGTGGCTCCTCGAGGCACAAACTCGAGAGAGAAACGACGTGTCTCTCAGAGGAGACGGCTGAAATTTAGGCTACTGCCTTTAGGCAGGTTGAATGAAGACGAGTCTTGCAATGAAATATGCACTCACCGGCGAAATTTTGCAGCAGTCTAGTCATTACAACAAGAATACAGGTCCCGTTTGTATTGCGATTTTACCATCCGAATGAATACCAGACTTGGGTTCAAAAGAGAGCGTTTAATCATACAAGTGCAATAGGTAAATTGTGTATGGCGTTTAGTGCTCTTTTACTTTTTTTGTTACAAGAAGAGGTAGAAACCTCAGTTTCAAGTCAATTTGTCGAGGAATATCATAGATATTTTGCTCTTCACCATCTTTATTGCCTTGAACAAGTCTTAGTTTAGTTATAACACTGAGTTATACGCTTTAGTTTAAACAGTTTCGATGACTGACATAAAGCATGTATTTACAAAGATGATAATAATCAAAAAAACGCCCACGCACTATCATGTACTACACCATCGCTGTCATCTTTACTTTCTCGTGCTCTGTGATTCCACACCATGCGATTTGCCGCCACTGGAATGCTCTCTGTTTGACGCGCTTCATCATCTTCGGAGTCCAGTCCAGTGCAGTTTTCCTCCTCTTCATCCAAGTCAAATAACTCGATGCTTTCTTCGTCATCACTTTCAAAAACAGGCATCTTTCGACGCTTTTGATTGGTCAATTTTGCTTTAGTGGGCTTCAGCGGTCTGGGTGCGTTGCGCGGCGTTCTGAAGGGCATGGGACTAGGTTTGTCGTCCCTATCTTCCACTCGTTTCTTCTGTCGTTTTGTCTTCGTCGCCGGTGTTTGACGTTTCTGAACTCGGCTTCCTCTTCCTAAAGAGTAAAGTCTGGCTGATGGAACTTATTCAAAAATAGTACCGAAAAAGGTAGACAGAGAATCCAAAAATACACGGAACAATTATCTTGGTCGTCAAACGGTAACGACTTTGGTTACGAGGCTTTGTTCGTCAATCGTCAAACCGAAAAGGTAAATTCACGTTTCAAAGGCCAAGTCGAATAATGGCGTTCTCTGTCAACCCAAGAGGACGAAAGTCAAGCGATGAAACTTCCTTCAGTTTCAACTATGTAGTGCTTTATAACTCTACTGGGCGAACAACGAAATAAGTAATGGAAAAGGAATGTGCTCACGTGAGTAGACTTTTTGGTTTGACATACAAAGCCACGTGACCTAAATTGTTGACGTCTGGTGCCAAAATTAACTGTTAGGAGAATCTTTGAATTTCGCGGTCTAACAGGTTTCGGCAGCGACCAGATTGATGTCATTCTCTAATAAACGCATTTGCTGCCTGCGTTCGGATATATTACGAGTCGTACTGAAATTCTCGATTATCATACAAGCAGCAAGTATGTTTATTTTTCCGGTAACTAACTAAGTACGTGTTAGTTTCTTTCTCTGAGCATAGGTAAATATTACTCTGCAAAGTAACATAGAGGGCTAAAAAAATATAAAAATATAGGCTGTTTTCGTAAAAATCCGTGAATAATAGACATAATAGGCCAGCAATCGTATTATATGGAAACCACTTTCGTGTAAAAAATACGGTTTCAGAAATATGAGGATTCGAGTGGACGTGGCCTCATTAAACACATCAAGCTTCTATGGAAAAGCGAGTTTAAATATAACCTTGTGTTAACCCATTTGATGGGAAAACAAAGTGAGATTCCAAAAGTAATCGGTCCATATGAATGCAATCTACCATATATTAGTGAAACAAAGTCGATTATTTAGCCTACAGTGTACCTCTGTTCTTCATGAATGACCTGGGAGATTATTTACACCACACTTGCTTCTCTCAACTACACCTTGATATGATGGTAAGAAAGGGGCGTTAACTGAATAAATGGTCTTTAGGCTTTAGTCATGTGATCAAAAGGACGCGACGCGATAGGACGATGTTATTTCAGGAAGATGTGCCTGCTGAAATTTTCACGGAATTGAAATAGGTCACTCTAAAAAAACATTATAATTTATAATAAATAGGACATGACGCAATGAGGTAATTTTCTTGCAGAAAAAAATATGTCTCATTATACACGTGTTACTAAAAACAAAATGTGTGACGTGGAAACTGAAATCTCCTAACAATAATAATAATAATAATAAATTTATTTATATAGCGCTCATATCCTGAGGTTATGGCGCTTTACAATGTAAAAAGGGGAAAATGAAATAATTTACATATCATCAGATCTTTAAGTGATTTGAAAACTAGCAAAACAATTTTACAAACAGTACGATAACTAACAGGAAGCCAGTGAATAGCAAGAGCTGCAAGACTCCTTTTATGATCTGTACATTTTTACTTAATTTTTTATTAGTATAGTCTCTTAATAGCTTTTCGTGGTATGTGTTTTTTCATTTTAACTATGTAAATCCATTGCATATATTTTTTAAAGATGGATAAATAAAGCTTATTATTAAGGTCAAATAAAACAGGCGTAATGTGATCAAATTTACGAGTCTGAGTAACACTCATAACACTCTTCTTTAGTGTATCTCACTGAATGAATTCTTCGTCCGCTTAATTGTTATAATGTATTATATCGCTGCAGAGTATTTAAAACCGTTTGCCTTGGACTGTAACAGCCTGTAATGTACTTTCTCATTGCATCTGGAAATATATCCAATGCCTTTAGCGAAGAAATCTGCCCTTGTTTGAGCGCAGTTTGAAAGCTAATAAAATACTTTCAAGTTATCTAGTAAGGCTATTTAGTAACTGAAACGAAATTCGTGCTCTTAACATTCCTTATCTTGATGTGAGCGTAACATCAAAACATTACTTAGCTGTTAAGTTCTGAAAGTTTCGATGTCTCAAGTGAGAATTAGAATTGGCTTCCGTTCAGATACCGTCCATCAAACGAAACTGGGTAGAAAATATTCTTGTTTCACTTTTTACTCGGAAACGCAATTTTTTTTACAGGAAAAAAATATCCACCTCGTTGTGTTGATGAAATCAAAAGGAAAGAGAATAAGGTCATTGATCATTCTGATAGGTGACATTGATTTACTAGGTGAGATTAATAAATCTTGGGGATTAGTAAGATGATTTTATGCTGGGTATGAGTGAAGTGGAAAAACGATTTAATGCATTGTATGGCTGAAGTGTAGTTCATTAAAGAGACATTAATAAGGGAGACCATGTAACCTGTGAGACAGGGGTGGGTGGGTGAGTTAGGAAAAAAATATCCTGCAAAAGGACTTGGATTGAAAAAAAATCTCGAAACGAGTTAATGTTCTTCTATGCACAATAACCGAATAGAATTAAGGAAAACAATCATTAATCACAGTGGTAGGCTTTAAAGAAAAGCTTGCCAACCTAAATCATCCACCTTCCACACCCTCCCTCGCTAAAATTAATCAGTCACTTGTTTTTGTAGTTAGGCTGAAGCGGTCACCCTGTAGCATTCCACCGCATCCAAGTGCTACTACCTCGACGAAAAAAGCAATTGTGGCCAAGCGGTAGTTTTACAACTGTGTTGTGAGGTATTTTGAAAGTTATTTTTAAGATCTGTCTCATCTTATTTTAAGTTTAGTTTTTGTTTCATTAAGTGGGTCAAGGTTACATGAAGTTTGGATTTTGTCCATAGGTGTTTTCCTGTTTTCATCTTAAGTTTTTACTTCAGGCTTGTACTTGAATTTATGCTTAGCTCGCGAATTTACTTAATGCTTTTTTACACTGTAAAAACTGACCAGTTATAGTGACCTCAAAAAAATGGTTAAGGTTTGAATCCCAGGTAACCGTATTTTATTAGGATACAGTAACCAAAAAAATATAGTTCAGGTTAACCATTTTTTATTTCCGTTGAAATAACTTTTCTTTATGGGTTATATTAACCCTTAAAAATGGTTGTTTCTACCACAGCCCACGCCACTTCTTATGACTTGTTTGTCATAACCTCTACTTTTTGGTTAAACTAACTTGAAATTTTTAGTTGTTATAACCGAAATAAAAAGATAAATATGTTTCAGCCCATACAGATAAGTTATAATAACCATTTTCTGCGGTCATGGTAAACCAGTTTTTTGGGTACTAGCGATGAATCTGTGGTAACCCATTTAAAATAGTCAAGAGGTGGTAGCTTTAACCATTCCATATGGGTTAGAAGAAAACGGTTGTTTTAACTGATAATAATGAATTACATTAACCTCACAATAATAGTCTTCAGCAACACTTTTAATGGTTATGTTAACCGTTCTCTACAAACAACAACAACAACATAGTTGACCACTAACTTCATAAAAAAGATAATCATACAACATTGCAAGTAAAAAATGCTTATGTTTCTTAATACAAGTATTTAAAGCAGAACAAGGAATGATTAAACAATCAGCCCTGTTTCCTAAACTATAGCAAATTTCAACTGGAATACTGCATGTCTCTCACAAGACTGCAAAACAAGACTTTGTACACTGGCATATGATTGTAAAACAGAAACATCCTTAAGCAGAAAAAATTCAAGTAACTCCAGGATCAATAGTGATACAGTACTTAGATTAAATTAAACCCTTAAGGTATAAGTGCCTTTCCTGCCAAAACTGCTTTGTAAAATACACATAGGGAATTAAGAATTTCGTGAGATTCAATGATATAATAATTGTAAGATCTTGCCAGTGAAGAGTCAACTCCTCACCCACTGTACATGTAACTTTCTTTCTTTGGCTAATGATTGAAGCGGAGCATATGATCTAAAAGTACCAGTGCCCTTCATTGTTCTACAAGCCACGTTTTTCTACTAGAAAGCAAAAAAAGATCCTATTCCAAGCAGTGGCTCGTTGAGGGTAACTCATCCGCCGGATCAGGACTTGTCTTGCTTGTAATGAAAATTTGGGTACTCGCCGAGCTTCATTCAAAGTTGTTTATTCCCTCAGTAGTTCAAATTTGGTGATATTCTGAAATAAACGAGAATATTTCGTTTTTAAGTTCACTGGTTAACGCACGAAAAATTACAGTCTTTCACCGATACGCCTGTGGGGAACACGCACGCACGCGTGTGCGTGGTCATCGTGAGCAACGCGCGACTCAAAGCTACATTTAAAAAAAGCTTTGTAATAGCGTATGATAGCTCTGTAACAGCAGTACAATATTGCAATTAAGATGGTCATCCGAAGACCGGAAAATCTATGCAACTGTACTGAACATTTAGAAAACTTTAAAGGGCCACGCAAGTGCGTGGGGTTGTCTCAAAACGCGTCTATTTATTTGCAAAGAGATAATTTTAAAAACGATTTAGAGTTCTGTTTAAAAGTAAGCAATACATACCGGTCATGCTGTTTCAGTGAAGGTCGTTGAAGCAAGATTTTGCCTGTGTTCATTTGTCTTTAGTCGACGGGGCAGATATTTTGCTTATCTATTTCACGCGGTCAACTGAAGTAAATTCTGTCATGACCTTCTTATCATCCTCCTTTGAATAAAAGATTTGCAAGGTATTCGTTAGCTAAGAATTTTTGTAGAAGCAAGTAAAGACTGAAATTCAAGTGAGTAATCTATTCTGAAGACGTTGTCTTCCGACTACCCTGTGAGCAGAGTCTCCTTCGATCTTCCTAGATAAGTCGACTTATCTAGGACGATCGAAGGAGACTCTGCTCGCAGGGTATCTTCGGACTTGCATAAATTTGAAATCACATTACCTTTTTACTTGCCACATCTCCATTGCTGTCCGTGACTAAGAAACGAGCTCCCATTGACTTTTAACTGAGGGGCTTTATCCAGGCGAAATATAAAATGTTTCTTTTCGCAGCAATGAGCCAAGAGTACTGACTTCAGCTTGGCGCAAGGCGGTTAAACTAAAAAACTGAACTATGAGAGCCGAATTTGGCATTGATTTTGAAATTCCAAGTCTCTCATTGGCTAGCTAAGTAGATTAACGTCAAGGTGTTAAGTAACATACTACAGTTGACAGGAAACAATGCAACATTTTCTAAAAACCCTTAGTTGCTTTTCGAGTGAACTCAGTAAACTCGCCTCACATGTTTCCAACCATGAAATAGTTTAAGCTTATAAAAACGTTACTGAGTAAGATTTTTAATTTACTGAGAACATTTAGCGTCATTTAGGGTTCGTGACGTGACGAAATAGAGTTACTTTAGGTCACTTAAGACAAATACCGGAAACCCGCTGGAATTTTGTGACCGGTGAAAAACACGAAAGTGTTTTTTGAAAACACGCGAGGATAGCTGTTGGCTTTTCGAGGTGCTCAGCATTGATTTGAATGACATAACCTGTACAGGACATCTTGAAGAATCATTTCACCTAGATGACGATTAGTTCTCTCGGCTAGTCCGTCGAGGGAAACGTCAGAGGAGAAAATAGTCCTCGCTTCACGCGACTTCGCCTCTCGCGCGCGCGTACCAGCCCAGTCTATTGAAGCAAGACTCGCGAGTTGGATGCAAGTCATTTAAAATATTTTAACTGTTGGGGAAAGTTGATTTGGCTATTCAGTCTTAACCTATCCTAAATCCCATAATAAATGCTGATTATTTGTTCTTTCTTCAGCCTAAGAGAAAAGTCTGCGTTGAAGGTTGGGTACAAGGCTTTTATGATCTGTTGTTGTAAACTCATACCCGCCGTTTGTGTATAGCCATTTCCTTCTGTGGTTTTCCGTTCAGTTTAACCCCTCGGAAAAGTCAGTTTTGTCCATTCAGTGTTTAACCTACTTCATAGCTCTAAATAACAGATCATTATTGGTTAGTCATGACCAACAATTAGTTAATAAAAGATTTTAACCAGTTGATTTCAGGTTAGATGCACATTTTCACCATTTGCTTAACCATTTGGTTTCGTTATTTTGACTGCCATGAAAAGTTATTTTGACCAGTCGATATTCTAACGGAATTATAACCGTCACAACAACTGCTGATCATTGGTTAATCTAACCAATAACATAAAAGTTACGATTTTAACTACACTCTTTTTTTTTTATAAGAATATATTTTATAAGAATATCGAGGCTGAAATTTGCAAAATTTTAAGAATATTTTAAGAATAAAGCCGAGGCTGAGATTTTGAAAAGGATAGATCAGGATAATTTTGTGTGTTGAAACATCTGTAAATACAATACAATTTTATGTTTTTAACTTAACCGTATAAAATTATTCCTTTCTCTGAACGGCGAAACTAGCCAACAAAACGAAAAAACCTGCACCAGCTATAGCAAAAGGTTCAACGCTAATGACAGTTCGATGAACGGTACATGTAATACATATGTACAGTATTCAGCACAAAAGACATAAACTAAACCGCAAAAAAGTATTATGACAAATTCTTTCCTTAAGCTATAATTTTAGAATAATACAAGAATATTTTCAGCCTAAGATCGGCAGAAAAATAAGAATATTCAGCCTGGGCCGGGAAAACAACATTCTTATTAAAAAAAAAGAGTGTAGTTTATTTTAGGTTAAAATTACCTTTTGCAACTGGTTATGACCTTTTAATATAGTTACCATAACTGGTCTGTTTTTACAGTGTAGGAGTTAGTTCGGTGGCCGTTGTCAGATGTTAGTTTTTTTAGGTGGTCGTGTTGGTGATGCTAGAGCTGACCTTGACTCGTTAATTAGTCTCGTTGAAGTTCCTGTTTGGGTTTGTTAACCAGGGCTTTAGGTTTTCATTGGTTTGTTGCTTTTTGCCGATCGTAACCATTTAGGTTCAGTAATACCAAAACATTACCCACACCGAGTTTACCTTGATTTTATTTCCACACGGTCAGCTATCCCAAACATGTCCAGCTTTGGCTATAAAAACCGCTACTATACTTGAAATAGTTAGTAAAGAAGAGTCAGGATTGAGTAGAGAAAAAAAGTAAGAAAATTAAGATTGTTAACAGAAGTCAAAGAAGAATAAAGACCAAGACGTAAATAAGATTCCTGGTACCTCATCGTGTAGTGAGCGAGTTGCTCAAACACACCCCAGCAACTGTAATCCCTACTTGCGCTAAACTTGTTTGCCAGTTAAAGCAGAAGCCATTATTATGCAGCTCCAGGAGCCTATTATTAAGCTAAAAGGGGATGTCTTGAAAACAAAGACCCCTAAGACCCCATCCGAATCACTCTGAACTTCATTGATTAGGGTTAGGAAACTGAGTGAATCAGGTTCCATTTAGGTCATTATACTGGGCAAACTGAACTGAAAGTTGATTCACTCAGTTTCCTAACCCTAATCAACAAAGTTAAGAGTCATTCTGACAGGGTCTTAGGGGGTCTTGGGGGTTTTTGTTCTCAAGACACCCACCTAAAAGGCTCCTAGCAGCTCACAAAGATTCGACAGCCATATTACAATCAGGTTATAATCTTGTTAGTCTCGTTTCTCATACTGTAAATTTAACAAGATCCTCCCCTTTTTCCAACCTTTTGTTGGAATGACGCGTTCTACGCGCGAGTTAATACAGGCGCAATACAGGTATTCTGATTCCGTGCGAAAAAAACCTCTCCCCTCTCTTTTATATTAGTCTCCGGCTGTCACGAAATTTTTGCTCTTGATCTTTTGCGACAGTGTTGTGATTTTTTTTGTACCCCCTGCATATACACAGACAACTTTTAATTTAGTTTTTTATTGCTAGAATATGGTCTCCGGTTTTGTTAAAGCGACGCAAAAGTAAACACCAGCTCTGCTTCAGAGAATGCTATTGTTTTTCTACAAAACACCAGCAAGACCTGCTTGCACGCTCTCTAAGCTTGCAAATCAATTTCCAAGATAACAAAACATAAAAAAATATCTTACACAATGTTGTGAGAAGTAATCGTTGAGCTTGCCATGCATGGTTAGTGTCCAAAGAATAAGGTCAAAGCGATGAGGAACAGGAACAGCTCACCAGCCTGGGTGATAAACGTGAGCGCTTTACTCACTTGTATAACAATATTGCTTTATCTGGCATCAAAATCGGGAGTAATGAAGTCCGACAAAGAAGACAAAGAAAGAAGCGAACATTACGGTGCCGATGTTAAATACATTGAATTCTTCTCGCTAAGGTAAGTAATACCTTTTGCGAAATTTATTGGCATTTATTACAGTGTGACTGTTGAAACTGATATTATTTGCGACGCTCACGACTTGTGGTTCAAATCACAAATTCAAATAACCAACTTAATGCATATACCATGTTGCGTTTCTTAGTTTTCACGAGCTTAACAGATCGATACAACTCGACGCATCGCGAGTTTTGTCAAGTGCTTATGACAAGCCTTCAAGGTGGCTCACCTCAACTGCTATACCCTTTATTGACATGGGTAAAAAAAATCAATTAATGACAGTTACGATCATCTTGGCTGTATTCAAGTTTTAATAATTTCATCAGCAGACAAATTATCTAGAAGTTTATGAAATCCCCATGCAGGAGTTTTGCAGTGGCAAAATCCGTTTCATAGCATATTTACTTGTTTTTCGCCTGCCACTTGAACTCGTATGGTTAAAATGAACTCAGACATTGCTATAATTTTTATCAAAGTTCTAAGTAAGACTTCGATGTCTAAAAAGAACAACATCTGAGCCTGGTGGTTACACTCCATTGTTGTTGTTGTTGTTAAGTTTTTTTTTTCTCTTTTTTTTTTCTGTTCTGGAGTCGGTATTAATGCATTTTACAACCAGGCGGTTTCTCGGTCGAGAAGAAAGGAGAGGAAATTTTTCGTTAAAATTTCCTGTCAGCAGGAACAGTGCTTTGTTTTGTTTGTTTCTTCCTTTACTTTGTCTCCGCCGTTTTGTTTTCCTGTTTTTATTACTTTTTATTTTAATTTCTGTTGTCCTTTTTTTTCTTGTTTTCTCTTCAGTGTTATTTTTCGAAGGCTACACGCATTGATCAATTTTGTCGTTTAATTATGCTTTCAATTATACTTTTTCATTTCCTTTTTTTTTCTTTTATCTCAAAGATATCATTACTTTTTTAGACCCTCGCAGCTTGTTTACCTCGACAACACTGGTTATCGCTTGGCGCTTGACTCAGAAGATGAGCCCAGCTTCATCGAAGCACGAACCGACGCGATTGATAGCCTAACTATTGAAAAACTCTCCCCAAGCCGTAGTAATGGCACCGATGGAGTCTCGTTAACTCGTGCTCCTACCGATGGTCTTGTTAACGCTTATGATGAAGGTGAGGTAAAGAGCGACGCTGAACGAGATGAGAGTATTGATTACAACATGGCGTGGGTGGAGTTTCCCGAGGAAACTGAAAGGCAAGCGGCTCATTTCTAGAGGTAGCAGAGTTTAAGGACACTTCTCAGTCAATTTAGCCCAACCTACCAACAAGAGCTTTATTGAGAGACTGGTCAGAAGTCGCTGTAGCCTATTTCCCTTTCGTAAACGGTCTTTGCCATTTTTAGCGGTCTGTGTCACCATTGGTAACCAAGCCTTTAGTCATGACATAAGTAATACATTCCCTGGATTAAGTTACATTTAAAGGAGAATGATACGACGTTGAAGGCTAAGTTGAATTTACGTTAAAAGTTATGGAAAGGGCTAGGGCCACCTGTTATGGATGTATCAGTTAAGCAAAACAGATTGTTAGTTTATGTTCTTAAATTTTTGGTAATTTTGGCGGGTCAGTGTGGTAGTGTAACTAAGGGAGAGAGAGAAGGATACGAAAGGTCTGGGTTCGTGGTCTGGGTTTGACCATAGGTTGCGATATCCTTTCTTTTTAATAGAAACACTCTTATAATAACTGGTCAAACATTTTGATAGTGTCTTAAAAATGTCGTCGCCGTACTAAAAATCAAACATTTTTGTTCTCTACAAAGCGACTTTTGACCATTTCAAATAGACGGAAACCGCGCACTGACATGAATGTCAATACAAGGCTGAGCTCACTGCCGTCATGGTATCAAATAGAACGATGATAATTAAAAATAAAAAATAACTGATCACTACGTATCTGACAATAACTGCAGAATCTGTGATACAGTTAGCGTTAGCACATTAATCACAAATTCAGCTGTATCATGATTCTTTCTTATAAATTAGATGATTAAAAAACGGTGGCAAAGTATCGAACCTGGGCTGTACGGCTGACGTCCAAGCTCAGAACTGTTGACATGTTAACATATAATGAGGACACGTCTGTTGTGCAGTCCTCTCATTCATTTCATTCATTCATTCATTCATTCATTCATTCTTCCTCTTTAGAACATCATGCGATCCTAAAAGGCCTGTCAAAAATGTGGTTTTGCTAAAAACTCACCGTGCCGGAGGTGGAACGTTGGCCAATATAATTTACAGATACGGAGATTTAAACGACCTGGAGTTTGCACTTCCAAAACACGGGAGTTATGACTTTTACTGGCCTCTTCACTTTAATCCAAGCTTTGTGGACAAACAGTATCTCAACTCTTCGTCTCCAAATCTACTAATCAACGCTCGATACAGTCCTGACACGATGACTTCATTTATGCCCAAGGTAAACGACTACACTTAAATTGCATGCAACGATAATCGGTATCTCACTTTATCAGGACATTTCTTTAACTGGGTTCTTTTTGTTTCCATTAGTGTCTACTATGTTCTCAGAAAAAGAAAATGGGAAGAAGTGATCCACTTCCCCTCCTCCTTTCCATGTTCCTAAATACATTTACTTTACTGCTCTAGTTTCCCATGCTCTTAACGAAAGTGTCTCAAAGAATGTAGTGTTTTTCACTGCATCTGGAAAACAGAATTTGGATTCTTTATACTAACTTTTGTCTCGTATATTTATTAATTAGATTATTTTTTATCTTTATTACTATTTTTTAATCTGTTTTATTTGTCGCAATTACATTTTGTGACCTTTTTTCTTAATGCTGAGCTGTTAAATTTTAGATCTCATTGATAGTGTTTTATTTGAATATACATTTTTTTACTTACCTACTTGCTTACTAGCTCTATTGCATCAGTTAGACCTTCTTTTCAAACCTCAAGTCCACTCTCCCCACGGGCGTGTATTAGGCCAGGTCACGGAAGTGACGAAAGCAAATGGCAGAAAAGGAAATAAACTAGGACGACAAAACTGCTGCTAACGTATATGTGGCAAACTTAGCCTTAGCCTTGTTGTGATTCGTTCTCAACTATAAACAGCTTTGTGATTGGCTCAGGATTTCTTATTCTGTCTCTGCTTCCCTCCGTTGTTACGTTGCTAAAAACGTAAGAAGAAACAACTGAGGATCGGACCGGGTATGATACCTTCGTTCCGTCAAGATTCTCTTTATGCTATCATCAGTCTCTTTGATTTACACAGCAAGTGCACAAGAGCAGATCAGAACGCTCGTTCTATCTGTTCTGTTTTCGAGTCCTTAGCTAAATAAGGTTTCTCCTGCGGCCCAGTCGAAACTGGTTTCCAATAGTTAAGCCGGCTTTCCTACACTGAGCCATCTTTTGTCCCCAAACAAATATGGCTTCTGGTAATTTGTTGGTAATTTTTAGCTCTACTTCACTCATTTTCATCCAGGTCTCCCTTCCACCATAAAAAAAACAGTTTTTTTCAAATTTCTCTTCAAACAGAGAGCCATTTGCGTATTGTCTTTATTTTTACTTTAGGACTCATACTATATTGCTATGATTAGAAGGCCAACGGATCATTTCGAATCTGTCTTCAATGGATATCAACTCGACATGTTACTGGGGATCCAAAACAGCAGCAACCCATTTGATGAGTTTCTGAGTAAACCGAAACAGTATCTCTTGGAGTATCTGCGAAAGAAACCACGATTGAATATCCATCTCAATATGGCCAAGAATGGTATTACATATATACACATATACACATATATACTTTTCAAATGTAAATGTATTGGCCCCCGAGGTGTACTGAACAAAGTGGTTTTTTTTTGTTTTGTTTTGTTTTTTTTTAACGGGTAGGCTTTGCCCTAAGGTCCAACCTTTCGTACACCTTCTATTGACAAATGGTACTCCTTTTACATTTTGCATCCCTTTTAACCGATGCAAATAAACTGTCTTTAAAATATTGAATAATCACAACAGAACCATAACATGATCAGCAGCGCCGTAGCTAGTATGAGGCCAGCCGAGGCACTCGCCTCGGTAAAATTTTGACGAATTTCGCCGATCATTTTTATTTTACATAAGCGATCATCGGAGCCTCTCAGAAAAGATTTCGTGGCCAAAATATAACAGTTAAAAAATATATATAGATAACCAAAATTTTCGCCGTATTAATACTGAAAACGCAGAAAACGCTGCAAATCGCATTTCCGAGAGACTAAAGTTCAAAATTTCTCGGGGGGGGGGGCATGCCCCCGAACGCCCCTAGCAACTCCCGCCTGCCTCAGTTGGCCGTTTGGTCTGGCTACGGCACTGATCAGAATGTTTTTACAATTCTGTCACAGCCCTAAAATACATCTGTTAGCCCTTTGGCCAGACTTTATTTACAATTAATGAAGAAAAAATGAAAATAAAGATAAAGTTACAATATAATGTTACAAGTAAATGCCTTTAGGGTTAAAAGATATAATTATACATGTAAATACCTGTATCTGGGTAGAACGTATTTCGTAGAGCGCTCAATTCATTTAATTGAAGAGCGTTGACTATTAATAATCACAGGAGTTCAGGCTTCTGGAGTAATCATTGATCGTTTATTGCGACAGTGCTGTTTCGTATGGTCCGAAATTGTAGGACCACACTCATCAGGCAACTTCAACGATTGACAGTTGAAATTAAAAGCTGGCAGTAAAATTTGGGTGGTTTTTCAGAAAGGCGGAAAAACAAAACATGCATTAAATTCTATTTACATTCCAAAAGGAATTTCCGGAATTTCTTGGTAAATGGAAAGCAGCAGAAGTGTTCAATCCTCTCACAGTTGACATTATACCTTATCTTAAAATAAAATAGCCACTAATATATTTTTACACTCCGCGGACATGTATACTAATAGTAAAAAGACGATCTAACCAATGCCCGTTTGTTAATATATTTGCGTGTTGATCAATGTACTTCCCAGTTCACTTTACGCAGTTTTTATCATAAAAAATGAACAAGCGTGCAGGGTTGTAAAACGCATTGTTATAATTGTTATATCCCTAGACTTTCACTCGACTAAACAGGGACTGCCATTGGTTGATTCTTGGTCACGTGACCTTGACTAAAATCAAATGTATCCCGATCGTGATACATTAAGCAATGTACCCCGCTCGGGCTACATTACAGCACGTGATCAAAGCATGGTGGAAAGTGGCGTGACAAAAGGCGGGAAAAATACTGCCAGGTCCTGCCAGTTTTCTATTTCGTGAATGAACACAACAACACAAACACGAAGCCTCAAGCTAAAAAGCAACGATTTTTAAAGTTATCCAAGAAGTTCCCAGAAGAAAAACAGCAGCTAGTGGAGGAAAATGATGCAGATAATAATTATAAGGAAGGAACTTTGTAAATCATTCATTCAGTGGTTTTGAGAATTAAATTTGTATTGCTGTAAGTACCGAGTCGACTGTTTTGATTCGCTCCGGTTATTCTCTTGATGCTGTTGAAGTGAAAGTCCAGAAATATAACAAAACACTTAATGTCAGCTCCCTTGGGAAAACCTGTTAGTTTTGTTTTCCCTCCAGTCCTGATGTTCATCATGACATCAGGACTCTGGGAAAACAAAACTAACTGTTTCCTCGGGATCTGACGTTAAGTGTAAAGCATTTGCATTTTTTAACTTATTGGCTTGGCTAAATATATTTCTTCACTTACTTTTTTCACTAACTCGTTTACTATTAACAGGGCAAATATTTGACCTCGGTCTTCAACACAAATATTACAACGACCTGGTTGAGATCAATAACCACATTGAAGATCTCGCAGAGAAAATCAACCTTGTTCTAATCATGGAGTATTTTGATGAATCCCTCATTCTACTTAAGAGGGAACTCTGTTGGGACTTGGACGATATCGTCTACTTTAAGTTCAATCAGCGAGCACAGGAGTACAAGCAAACGATGATAACCAATGAAGAGAAGGTAGGCTTTGTGATTACACAGGTTCACCAGTTTAATTGTTCTTACCAATAGGCCTTTTCCAAAAATTCCATAATATTTTTTGTTGTCCCTCCAAACTTTTGCAACAACATTGTTTTAATTTCTCTTCGGGAGATTTTAAGTCTCAGAGAAATTGAAAACAATGCTTGTGCAAACATTTGGAGGGACCACAAAGAGTATAGTGTATATTTTTGAAAAAGGCCTACTCAGTTCACGAATGAAAGTCTACTGGCATTGTGACGTTGGTACTATGCGCGATCCTACAAGAAGTTAAAGTTAAACAACCAATGATAGTAAATGTTTGTGATATTAGAAGGGGAAGAAGGAGAGGCCAACCCGATCTGACCCAAGTTGTTCAAAAGGTTGATAACGCCGTCTGCTAGTTAAATCACCATAGTATCTAGTGGATAGTGTAAGTGATTTCCTTAACACGTATCCGCTGGATTGAGATTTATCCAGTAAATAGCGCTATCCAACGTTCAACAACTGGGGCCTGGCTCATCGGTTTAGGTTTCTAACAAACTGCTCACGCTTCCCCTTCCCTAAGCCAAAATTTTTCCCCAAGAGAGAAATAACGGTAGGAGTAGTTTCTTTACGCCCAAAAATTCCTGGTAATAAAACTGTAGATAAAAACTCAGATTCAAGCAACGGTCCATCATGCCACACACATCGGCAGAGTGAGAGTAAAAACAATAACTTTCACAATCACTACTTTAATTTTAGATGCAGATTAAGGAGTGGAACAACGCCGATGCTGCCTTGTACGAATTTTTTAACAAAACATTTTGGGACAAAATTGCTAGACAGGATCAGACGTTTTTTCAAGAGGTCCGACAGCTACGGCAAAAGGTTAATGAACTTGAGGCGGAATGCATTGATTCACAGGAAACAAACCAAGACACTGGAGAAGTCGATATAAAACTTTATGAGCATGCTTCAAATTTTAACAAATATCTTTGTGAGAAGATGACGTTAAATGAGGAAAACTACGTAACGTATCTAAAGAAAAAATTTAACACGAAAGTTGACGGACATCATGGCTATCAAAGAAGATTACTTGATGACATGTTAAATAAGACAGAATTGCGAGAGGCGAGATAGTATAGTTTTAAGGTACGATTTTTTTAATAAAACAAAACTCTGAGAAACAGGATAAACTGGGGTAAAACTTGGAGTGCAATATTAGGAAAATATACTGTTCATTGGTCTAGTGTCCAGCTAATACCTATACTGTAGGGCCTAATGGTCGAGCTTTGAGGAATTGTACAAAGCTGAGCTAACTGCTTTCAAAAAATGGAGAAAGTGGTTTCATAAGCAGCACTGTTTGGTGAAGACAGCAAGGACGAGTTAAAAGAAAATGACACTTTATTATCTGGTGGAGTATGAAGGCTACCAAGCCGTCTAGGAAGAACGTAACAGCGTTAATCGTAACGGAGAATTTGAGGCGTGTAGCCGGAAGGTAAAAAGGTAAAGAGTACTTATTTTACGTCGGTAGCTTAAAATAGTCATGGAAAGGAAAGAATTCTAAAGAAGGATTTGAGGTCACGGCTGGGAATCGGACTTGCGAGCCATCGCACAGAAGGTCGCGCCCTAATTAATTGCGCTAATTGTCCCTCCTAGTGCGTTATTAATCCTTCCTCTTAGCGTGTAAGGGAGAGATTAAAGAAAGGTTTAGAAGGTTTGTGTGCAAGAGAGCTGTACCTGGGTGGTAAAAGTTTTTTTTTTTTCCCAGGAATATAAATCTTTCTAATTTTCGGTGGCTGTAGCGATACCTTCTTTTGAGTGAAAAAATCCCCTTGTCAGCTTATTCCAGACTGGTGGTTGTGATGCGTGCCGTTTCGTTTAGCCAGTACGAATTCTCTGAATATTTACGTTTCCCTTCTTTAATTCATTTAATTAAGTTAAAAGAAAAATTAAATGGACAGAATCGGAAGATAAAAATTCGACAGGCTTATGTGACAACAATAAAAACTTTTCTGATTCTTTCATGATAATTTCCTTTCTAACTCATTTATTTCATTTAGTCCCATAACTTTACAGACATGATCAAAGCAAGAATTTCATTTAAGGGGAAAAAACTGGGTGCAATTCAACCTTATCGTTAGCACTTAAAGCAACATTGCACTTGTATTTCAGCTAGAACCTGAAATGAGATAATGAAACCAATATTTTAGTAATTTTCAAATGTATGTTATAAGTGTATTTTATAGTACCGTCCATAGAAGTTTTGAGTTCATTCTGTTTGCAAGGACAGAATTCTCAGTACTAAATTGTGCGTAGTTTTGCAAATTGTAAATCAACACAACGTAAGTAGATAGACGATAAACAAACAGTTTCTGATTTTGAAAACGTTTTAAAAATGTATAAGAAAACTCTCGAGACTTCAGCATTGTCACTGGCATTTGTAAAAAGCAAAGGTTTGTCGATCGAAGCCCTGACTTCTGGTGCGATTTTTGAACACTTTTCCAGTGCTGCTTATAAAGTAGTTTACCAGACCTTGATTGATATGAGTGTAACGGTTGACTTTCCACTGTCACGTAATTTGTACGTGCGTAAAATTTACGTTCGCAAATGAAATAGAGGCAATGTATGAAAGGTCGCACGTAAGCGTAAAAGTAGAAACTCGCTCAACCTCACTTTTAATCTCAACACTTTATATCTTGACTCCACTTTATTTACGTGATTAAAATTTACGTGCGTAAATGTACATAGCTAACTGACGCGTCAGTGGAAATCATTCTTAAAGAAATAGTCACTACAGGAGACAATACTCTCCTGTCCCTAGGAACAACTTAGCAGATATTGTAGTTGGTAGGTTAAGGTGGATTTCCACTTTCGCGTTATTTTAACATGCGTGCGCACGTTAATTTCACGCGCGTAAATATAATTCATACACCGCCTCTATTCTATTTACGCGCGTAAAAATTACGTGCGCCTTAATTACGTACGTGCAAATTAGACGACAGAGGAAATCCACACGGAGAAGAAATTATAGAGGAGATTCACTAATGTTTGCTTACCCGCACAAGAAACCTCGCAGTCTTCAAGAGTCTTGAAGTTATTTGCATTGCCCTGACATCCGCCATAAGTGAAACGTTCACACTCATGAGTCCGTGGATTGTAGAAAAACCGAGGAATCGCCGCCTTACAGAGTCCAGTCTTTAAAGGAAGATTGCAGCGTCCTAGTTCACTGTCGCCTGAAAAATAAGGCAGATAGTAGGAACTTGTAGGATTCCCCGAACTGAATGATTTTCCTGAAAACGTTTTCGATTTTTTTGCTACCGTTCGTCCAGGCGGCAGGCCGTTAGTATGACAAATTACTGTACTTACTCGATTAAGTGCAGCGGCGTTTATTAAATATTTAGCGTTAATCTGTTTATTCCAGAATCAAATTTCAGTAAATCACCAACAACAATTACGGTGAATTATTAACAAGTTCATAACTATAGAAATGATATGTAAAACGGAAAGATGTTTTAAGTTCCAAAGTCTTGTTTTTTTGTTGAAATAAAATCGTAATATTATTCCTGGGATGAGATTGCCGAGTTGTACTGAGTTTTTTCTTATAATCTTCGAATCTCTTGACACCGCAGTCTTCTGATTGGGTGCGGCCTTTATTCGAGTAAAAGCGGCTCTTAAAGGAGCTGTGTCACGAAATTAAGCCAAATTACGAAATTACAAAATGCCTGTTATTTTAGGAGAAACATAAAAATAACCGCTTCAAACTTTAAAGGAAGGTTAAAATAACATAACAGAAACAACAGGTGCCACGGATGGGCAAAACTGAAGAAGATTGAAACTGATTGAAATTAGGGTTTTTGAAAACTGTTCAGCCTAACAGTTTTTCAAAGCTGATCCCTGCTGCTTGCAAATTCAAAAATAATGCTCAGGAGACTCATTTGTTTGTCTCGGATCTCTGGTTTTGTCATTTACCTGCAATTTCTTTGCTTACTTTAAGTTCAATAGCGATTGAGGGCGAGTAATTGGCAAAATTAAACAAAATGAACTGGACTGCCGTGACACAGCTCCTTTAAAACCTTTCTGAAAGTAGATGGATGTAAATAGCCGTTATGGCGAGATAGTTGGGAACTAGAAATGTTTAGGGTAGAATTTTTTGGGGGTCATTTTGGTAAGAGAAAGCAAATAATCCCAACAAAAATGTAACTCAGATAAAGCGACTGAAGGTTCATTGAGAGCATTGGTTTGCACAACGTTTAAAGCAAATTGTCAAACTAAGGCAGAAATGAAATCGCTTCGTTTAATACAGAGAAATAACTATATTTAGTAAAAATCCAGCTAGTGGTTATCAATGCTGCGTTCTGATTGGTTGAGCTACTACTAGCTTATATGTTATAGCCCACTTAAGTAGAGAAAAGCGCCGGATTTTTGGCGGCAAAAAAGGATTTAAGTCTTGTTTTCAGTTGTTTGTTCTCGAAATTTTTGACTAACTAGTTGGATTTGACTAAAACAATTATTCCTCTCACCCTCATAGCCTCTGTGTCAATAGCCCATTCGGCTTTGGCCTCATGGGCTATTGACTCAGAGCCCATTTGAGCTCGAGGAATAATTGTTAAATACACTTACGCATGCATGATCTCTTGCACTCGTCGACAGTCTCAAAGTTATTAGCGTTGCCCTGACACCCTCCATATATGAATCGTTCACAACTATGAGAGCGCGGGTTGTAGTAATACCGAGGAATGATGGCCATACACCGTCCCTTCTCGGGAGGGAGGTTGCAGCTAGCCTCTTGACTGTCTGAAAGAGAAGCTACACAGCAGAATCTTGTAAGAAAAACATCCCATCACAGATACAAATTGCCACTAACCTCTTCACGCCTGTTGGCGCAAAAGGCCTTTGCTAGGTTTCTACATTCATGATTTCTGTTCTGCCCTCCCTTGACTTGCCTTCCCAGTAGGGCTGCTGGCGCTACCGCAGTAAGTCAAGCGCCCTAAACGAAAGATAGCCTGTAGTGTTTCCTAGCGAGGTTACATTAACAGGTTGCTTCTTGTAAGGCAGGGTAGTAAACCCTGAGTTAACTCTTTCACCACCACCCATAAGCGTTCTTAAAATCGCTTTCTGTATGATCGAGATTTCCAGATCTCGAAAAGAGAGGAAATGGGCGAAATTCGCAAAAAAAAAAATTATCTAAAATTGTAAACTGGGAAATTCTCGAAAAATAAACTTCAAGCTGAAACTTCGAATGAAACGGAAAAAATGAAAAATTTAGATGGACTTCGGCCACACTAGTTTGGAATTCTCTCTTTTATAAATTGAGATAACTTGTACGAGTAAAAAGCAACCTTCCCTATTTAATTAACGGACTTTTTACTTTTTAAAACAATTTTGTTTCGCTAAATGGAAAATTGGGCATGCAAGAAAAAGATTTCAATCATTTTCTAACGTTGTAAATAAGCAGCTATGTAAATTTTTTAGGTGAAAAAAAACTTTTAAAACGAGAAAAGGGTTCAATCCCCGCTTGATTTTTTCGGTACCGCAGCAGCAAAACAGCGGCAATTTCACTGTTTTGTACACCAATTTGGCCGCCGTGACGTCATGTGAAAACTATCTATATATGGATAATACAGAAATACTGACGCAAGCATGAAGCCTTGCACTCCTCAAGAGTCTTGAAGTTATTAGCATTGCCGCGGCATCCACCATAGATGAATCACTCACAGTTATAGGTGCGTGGGTTGAAGTAATACCGACGTATGGCTGCCTTACAGGGCCCAGGCTTTGGAGGTAGATTACAGCTTTCTACTTCAACGTCTGATCGAGGAGCTAAAAATGAGGAATTGTTAAAAGAGACCTTTAGTTTCGAGGACGAGAGTTGACTTATATTTTTTTCGTTTTTTCTCAGAAACTAATAGACATCCGCTAAATCTCAATTTTACTTTTTGAACCAGAAATGTGAGGAGGGATATTTGTATTGAGGGAGGTTAAGCCCTCTCAAGAACGCATAATGATAAAACTTCTACCATTTAAAAACCTTTTTTTTGGCCAATACGACATTTTCGTCAAAACTCGTAGCAGAATGTCAAAAGCTATAGCGTTTTCCCGCCAAAATGACGCAGCCTAGTTCGCGCGCGCACTACTCAGTATCAAGAAAAGTTCGTTCGCGTAGTCGTCCTCGCTGTAGAATCTAATGCTCTCTGCTAACAACGTGGCCAGCATCGAATGACCAATGAGGCAGAAATTGTTTGAGATAAGAAAAATTACTTTCTATATAGCGATCAAAGGTTTATAGCGATCTTACCTGCGCACGACTTCTCGCAGTCTTCAAGAGTTTTGAAGTTATTTGCATTACCCTGACATACACCATAAGTGAAACGTTCACATTCATGAGTGTGAGGATTGAAGAAATACTGGGGAGTCGCAGCCTTGCAAGGTCCTGTTTCAAGAGAGAGATTGCAGGTTTCCAGTTCACTGTCAGCTGAAAAAAATATTGAAATCGTCTCCAGGTTTATAATGGGTGAGCAGGCCAAACCAAATTTAACGAGCTGAAATTTAGCAAAATTCAGATGTAAAGCAAAAACATCAGCAGTTTAAAGTACGGATGTAAAAAATCGAAAAGTATTTTAAAAAATTGCATTTTAGGCTTTTGAAAACTGTTCAGGCGGAGAGTTTTTCAAACTCTCTTTTGTAAAGCTGCTCTCGCGCGGTTACTTGGAAACTTGAATATAATTCCTGGGATACAATCATCTACGAGTAATTTCTTTGTTGGTGTTAAGTTCCGTAGCGAGTAACGGCCGTGTAAGTCTTGACGAGGGAGATTCTAGTTTAAAGCAGCTATAATCATTCTCAAGGAACTCTTCGCTCGAGGCTATTCCTTTCAAGGTATTTTAAGGTTCAATATAGCGAGAAATTCATATATATATATATATATACTAATAAAGATTATAAGCTACAAATACGCGTCTCGTAGATCTTAAGAGAAAGTGCGAATTTTATCGTAGATTTCATTCAGTGCGGTTGCAACTGGAAGAGTTGGTTATCTCGTTTTCCCCGGCAATTTCCTCACAAATGTTCTCTTACCACCAGAAAAATTTTCACTCGTTTGTTAAGCTGATGATCCAAATCGCTTCTTTTTTCTCTTCAAAACACATTTCCTCTCGAAAGTTAACCCGCTTCAAAACTTTCTCAACCTCTAAATCGGCCGAAGTTTAGTCGGCTAGCCAGGCAACTGGTACACATATCCCGAAATGCGTGACTCGGCCAGGATCTCAAGGCCAACAGTGATCCATGTGCGCGGGTGAGTCCAACAAATAATAAATCCTAGCTTAATAGAGAAGGGAAGTCGATACGTCACGTTGCCATGGTAGCACAATTTCTGGATGACAACAAATCAAAACGTCAATTAAACAGTGGATTAGCACTGCTTAAAACTTTGTCCATCTTATTTAATTTCATTTAATTTGTCAAATGTTGGCGAAATTTTCTGGGTTGAATCCGAAAGGACCGAATCTAAGATTGGAAAAAGAAAATTTTTGTGTTACGCTCACCTACTTGATAAAGCGGGCAAGTGAAATTAGGAAGTTTTATGACGCAATCGTGCAACAAAGGCTAAGAAATGTGCAGAAAAGCGTGATGTTTTCTGCCGATCTAAACCTATTGCTTTTTTGCCGTTGCAAAAACTAAAGTGACGTCAGACTTCTCTCTATTTCCCGAATAAAGGGCATCAACTTTTACATATTACCTCTCGGTCTTCAGCCATTGTGGCTTGGTCAAAATTAAAACGCAAATAGCGACGGCAAATATGGTAAATCAAGGCACACGGCACTCTCAAACGCAATGGCAGCCTCGTCCCAAGGGCGTTTCACTTTGAAATAGAGAGGAAAAGCTCTGAGAACGAGGTTGAAGTCATGGAGTCATGCAAACGGATAGAAACAGGTTAGGCCGTGGGTCATAAGGTCTTTCGTTGATGCTAAACCGCCACAAGAAATCGCTTACACGCGACAAACGACAGGCGGAGACCAACGAAAGAGTTTCTCCAAACAACTTCTTTTTAGAGAACTGACAAAATTATTAACGGTGGTAAATTGTCTTTTCGCCGAATTTCTAACATAATACCCTTCACACATACAGAGCCTTCTTCTAAAATTCTGTGAGTCCCTGAGTAATCGTGAATTCCTTTAGATCTTGAATGTGATGTTTAGCGTCATTTCTATTTCAGTCGAGTCGAGAGAAACGGCGCGTTGATAGTTATCCGAGTGACTGCTAAGACGATGCTCCATTACCCAGGCCATTCGTTTCCAGGCTTCTCTCTCTTTCCTCGACGCAACAGGGAGAACCCTGGGAACGAGGTTGGTGTGAAGCTTCCTTGTTTGCCGCTGATTGGCTCACGTCTTTCAGAAATTATCCAACCAGTAAGAAAAGGTTTCAAAATAATTTTTAGGTAATCTATGCTAACATGTAAAAAAGGGCCTTATTTTGGTAACAATGGATAACTGATCAATCGTTGGGTGTTGGCTAACATAGATATCTATTTTTATTTCCCGACCTACCGTCTTCCATCCGACATTTTTGTTTTCCATATTTAATTTTAATTAGTGCAATTCTAACCAGAAAATTGAGATGTCAGACTAACGAATGAAGAAAAATATAAGTTGTAAGCATTGGCTCGTTTGCCGATGAAAACTGATCATCAAAAGTAGTTTAACTCCCCAAATTGTATGAAAGTAGAAGGCCAATTTTTAATTAGTCATATGCAACACAGTTATAAACAAAGAACACAATTTCTGGGAAACGATCGACAACGCGATTTCAATTACCAGTACTGGGCCGATTTACACCCGACCGAGCCGAACCTCTTTTTGCTTTCTTTTTGTTGAGCGAGGAGTAGAAAAGGTTTTTTCTCAAGAACGCCAAAATGGAGCGAGCAAAAGAAAATCTCTGCTAGCAAGGTGGCCAGTTTAGATTGTTTAATCAACTTGAAGATGGTCTGTTTGTCAGTCTAAGCGAGACTACTTTTTAATCGAACCTCACAATCGTCTGAATTGAATGTTTGAATTGAATGTTGAATTGAATCAGTGACTGGAAAAGGTGGAATTGAATGTTTCAATTCATGTCTGAATCGAGACATAAGATGATTTGTAAGTCAGTCTAGACGAGACATCGATTTGCAATTAGAGTAAGCGATCACCCAGCGGTTATTAGGCCAAGTAGTCGTATACGAGAGGTAGTTCCTTGGAGAATGGATATACAGGGGGTCTTTCTAAAAAGAGATCTTGACACATCTACTTTATAGAAGATAACTTTTGCGTGCAATTTTGCGAAGTTACGATATGTCTAGTTCCTTTGTCAATGATCGGTTTTTACATATTCTACGGTGGAACCTCAATATAACGAAGGTCCAAAGGACTGGCAAAACGTTAGCATGAACGAGGTTTGGTTATATCGAGGTCCTTTTCAATATATTGTACTGATTAGTGAGGTAAAGAAAATCGTTTGTTATACCGAGGACTTCGTTATATAGAGGTTCGTTTTATCGAGGTTCCACTGCACTACAAAAAGTACACATGCCCGAGATGAGACCAGCGCTTACACTAAGAAGTTAAAGACAGTAGAAAATAACTAAACTGTCCGAAAAGATATACGAATTAACAGTTTGAGTAAGACATATCCGGCTTTTAGTACCAGATCGTGTACCTGAGCGAACCTGAGCCCACGATATTAGTTTTCTGATAGTGGTCTGCACATATTCCATTTTGACAGGTGTCAATTGACTTTAATTTGGCTTGCCAATATGACCAGTTTAAACGACTGTCAGCCTACTGACAGCCCTGCCCGGGGTAGTTTCGTTTTTATGTTGAATTGGTAAGTGTGACATACTATATCAGCTTATATGTAGGGGCAAAACGACTGGTCTTTCATTTGAGCCCGCGAGATGTCATGTGATAGTTGTCAACGGATGTCTGATTTTGACAGCTGTTAATCTAATCGTACTAATACGGATGGCTTATAAAACTGAAAGGCTAGTCAAGTTGTGCAAGATCTATTGTGACATTTGACATCGGCTTACATGAAGTGTGTGTACCGGTGGGCGTACGCTACGTCATAACCAAATTTTCTCGGTTGGATAGTTTACCAAATTTTGTTACCCATGGTGCTTCGCGCGCGGGAGCTCCGCTATAAATGACAAACAAGCTATCGTAAATGCATAAAGTTTGTACTGGAAAAGTCTGTTTTCGCGACTCTTCTGATCTTTTACTTCATTTCTTGCGAAGTGGACCGCCGTACACAGCCTAGTTCTAATCACCTTAACTCTCAGCCATATCATAGCGGCACGCGTTGGTTTAGACTTATCTTGTATGACCTGTATTTCTAAAAATTCATTGACCTCTGCGATGAAACAACTAGTAACAGAGAAAGACTTGGGTCCATTTAAAATTGAAAGAGCTGTAGTTGATTCCAATCGATCGGTCAATCTTCCCTTTAATATAAGAAAAATCCTTTGTACTTATCCTCGGAAGAGAGAAGATATAAGAGGTCTTCAAATGTTTCAGATCGGCGACCTGTCATCGTTCCTGGCTGGAGGACTGACTTGAGATTTGTTTGTTTCATGGTCGGGTTGTAGAGAAGACCAGATTCCATAAGGCATTTTGATGAACAATTATATTTCAATTAAGTTCAATTTGTGAAAATTCACTGCAGATCCTGGAGGCAAAGGCCTGCATATTTGTTTGACATTGGACAAAATCACTTTCCGCTTGATTGTACAGTAATTCCACAGTCACGATGAATTTCAGTCGAAGTACTACTCGATAACAGCTTTTATCAGGAGCCGATTACTTGGAACCTTCATCTCCCATATAAGCCCTTGGAGTCAACCCTTTCCGACGAAAAATTATTTATAGAAATAGCTTTCGCGGAATATTTTCACGCCTTCTTAGTGATATCCAATCAGAGCAGAGTTATGGTCATACGTCACACGCTGAGTCACAGAAGCGCGATTTGAATTGCTGCCAACAATGGCGGTAGCCAGCTGATCTTCTATCGGGATAAAAATACCCGCTTAAAGCCTAACAACTTAAAGAAAAAGGTGATACACTCATGCCCCGGCCCTCGACAGCGGGTAAATAAATATTGAAAATCAAGCTCCCATCAAGCTCTTTAGTTACTTTTCTTTACTGGTTAACTCACTTGTGCAATGCTTTGGAGCTTTTTAATAATTCCACAAAGGACCACACTGCATCAACCCACCGTTAATTTTGAAGTTAAAAGTATGTTGTTCCGCCTGTGTTACAGATCGAACACGGACTGCATCTTTCGCTGGCGCGGCAGCTGTAATTGTGCGAGATCTGAGGTCGCGAATTATGAACGGAGTTTTGAGCCAAATTAATGTGGCTGTGGATGCATGAAAACGGCTTTTGATAACATACAATCTCAACGGCAAATATTTCGAGAGGACATATCAAACAAAACAAACGAGAAGTTCAACAGGAATGAAATCGAATTAAAAGCGAAAATTTTTTACTGTTGTGTACCTAACATAAAGAGCAGAGGGTTTCATTCACACAATACAACAACTGTCGATACAGAATCTACTGAGCCTGGTATTTTTCTCTTGCTACTAAGAAACTAAGTAAAATGTAAACGAGGAAAATAACAGGCAGTCTTAAAATTAAAAAAAGAGCGAGCCGATGGGGCTAGCGAGTTCAAAAGATTAAAATCCTTGAATGAAAAAAAAGGTTCTCAGAGGTTTCACGGAGGAAGTTAGATGTTTCGGCATGTCACGTCCTCCTGCATATTCCTTTTGCGGTTATTTGAGGTCTACAATATTTTGCTGTGGCCATGAAATCTTGTAGCATCTTGCGAAATAGTGTGATTGCCAAAGGGTGTTTAATTCTTCCTGAGTTTGATAATTCAGCACTCAAAGGGTTTTTGTAGCTTTCATGTCTTGTGGCAACTAAATAAGAACTTATATAGCACCATCAAAATGAATAAAAATCCGGACAACATAAACCGATACCTTTCTTCACTTCGAAGTTTTGCTTCTTTAAAGGAAATCCTTCAAAATCATGAGGACAACATCTTGATTTTCGCTATCCCAGGTGGCGGAAGACACGACAGCTTCTACTTACACGCAAAACTGCCTCCGATTTGCCAGTTCCACGATCAGCCGTTACAGACCTTACCGTAAGCGTTCCACTTCCCCTTTAAAAAGTCTGGCTCTCCAACAAAGAGTTTCACTTTTTAATTCTTTGAAAAGCTCGTTTTAAATAATGGAGATGGAATACAACATTACGAGCAAAATTTAAACATCCCAACAGTGCTACAACAGCAAACACGACCTCGTGCGTTGCAACAAAATATAGCAATATTTTTAAGCCAGATTACATATTATTTATATTTACTCGAAACCAGCTTTCCTCGGTTGTAAGGGAAGGAACGGAGGCCAGAGCTACGGTGATGGAACAAGGAGTTAACTTGTTGGCCAATTTCTTACTTTCGTCGCCATTTTTTTCTCACTACAGAAATATTCGGACGTCCTCGAAAACACATTAATTTCCCGGGAAAGCCTGTTCTAAAATAATTCTAAAATAACGGGAATGGGTTGACTCAAGAGTACAGCACATATGGAGGCTCCAAGTAATCGGCTCCTGCTTTTATAAAATAACTAAGATAGTATGCGCGCTCTGATTGGCCGAGAGAAGTGTTTGCATGAGAGTATGTAAAGATGGTTGTGACGTCAAGATGTTTTGCTTTTCGCACGCTAATCACACAAGCACCAATTTGAAAAAAGTTTTCGAGTTCAAAACTCCACAAGTTTACTTTATTTATCCATTCCTTAACGTCAGCTGAAACTTGTAAAATCGTCACAAAGAAGGTGTGTCAGTTTTTCTTCGCTTAAGCTGACATTTTAAGCGAGAAAAATCTGCATTTTAGAAAGCATCTTTTTACAAAACAAGAACTGACTACGCGTGCAAGACGTCGTGGACAAGACTTTGCGACTGGTAAGAATTTCTCTTTTAATCAGTGCCATACAAAGAGTTTTCCGTTTTTTCTCGGGAAAGGTATTTTATAAAAGCAATAGAAAACTTTTTTCCTGTGTTTGCAAACCCTCGACTTCGTCTCGGGTCTGTATAACTGTCTCGAATTCTCCCAACCCCTCTCGTGTTTACATCAGGCTATGCAACACGAAAAACGTTTCCTATTGCTTAAGTCTGAACTCTGAAGCATTTGACATATTTTGTACGTGACAACGTAGAGCCGGAACGCCCTTTCATAAACTTGTAGCATTTGAATAATACGCAATTAAATGGATCTTTAGCTTTTGAATCGCACACTGACGCAAAAATATTGACATAGTTCGAGATGTTTTATTGTTTTCCATTGTTGCTCCGTTCGACTTCTGTCCGCGCAAAACCAGCGGGTTGCATATCAGTTAGCTTCTCAGGAATATTTAGGCTGTGCACGTGACCAGCCGATACCAGGACCTTTTCCCGCCCCATTTTGTAAGGGAAAGTCACTGGGGACGAGGGTAGATAAGACTGTCAGTGATGGTGATTGAAACGGGGCAGTTGAAAATCAAAACTTGCGTGAAATAACAAGTTTGGTGAATGTGCAAACGTTGGTTAAAGTGGTCGTGAAGATAGTTCTTTGATCATATTTTGCTTAAATTTACGCCTTTAGTAACCATACATTTACACAGTAACTTTGCTATGCCAGAAAATATGAAGCAAACATTCCTTCTTTACATTTGATTTTTACACAGAAAACAGAATGGTGGCAAATTTGCATCTAAAAACCAAATCTACTATTAGGAGCAAAAGTGAAACAAAATCTATGTAAACTTGACATTTACGTCACCCTTGCAGAAAAGTAAACTTTCATTTTTGAACAAGATTTCCACAAAGAACAAATAAGTAGCAACATTAGTACCCTAAATTTACACTAGGTTTGCTCAACTAGCAAACTTAGGCAAATCCGTTTTTTCGTCCAGTGCAAAACAAAGAAGTTGGAGCGATTTCACTTCATCCCCACCGAGACGTTTAGCGTAACACCTTTTAAAACTCAGTCTTCCAGCTGGTCTTAAATCTGACAAAGTTGAAAACCACTCTTGGTTGAGCTCGGTATCCACTAAGTGTCCCAGTCCCTTTGTGCCTTGCCAAGTTTTTGAAACATAATCTTGAAGGGTAGAATAACTGGAGATATTAACCCCAAGGGATCAAAGAATCTCGTAGCAGTACTGAGAATCAGTCTTCTTGTAGCTGGCTGAGCTTTCACATCCTTCAATATCATAGTCAAGTCACAGATCAGTTCATCTTTGATAGGGTTCCAAAGCATTCCCAAAACCTTACGCTCTTTCTCAGTACCTTGCTCCTCATCTACCTCCTGAACACATTCTTTACTGTTTGTAGCAAAGTCTCCACTGAAGGCTGAATCTTGTTTTAGGGATTGCAAAAGACTTGCTGAGTTGCTGTTCCACTTCCTCATGTTGAATCCTCTTTATTTGAGGCAAAGTTTTATCTGCTTCGACAAAGAAAACGCATTGTTCACATCCTTGGCCCCAGAAACAAAGTCATCTATATCTGTCTGGATTTGTTAAAACGTGGCTAAAGAAATTTCAAGTGCATTTTAACTATTTGACATCAAAGTGGAATGGGAAGCTGTTAAAAATCACTAGCTGAAGCTAAACAATGACAGCATTATTGCTGGCAATAGACGGTAAAGTTCTCTCGCAGAAGTAACAGGATTTTGCGATGAAATAAACAACATTTGAAACGTCCAGAAATTGCAGTCTTTTAGTCAGTCAGACCGTGAGGCCCACAGCTCAGTGTCGGCCAAAACAGATTAAGAATCCACAATCTTTGAGCACAGAATAGGCTTTCTAAGACAAAATCACCTGAACTAAACCCTCACGAAGCGTTTTTATGCTTGACACAAAGTATTCTAGTAACACGAGCTCAACCGCACATACCTGGTAGTAGCATTGAGAATGAAGGGGCTAGCAATCACTCCAAATACGACTCCTGTAAAATGAAGTAACTTAATCTCAGGTGATTCCTTATTGACATCATCTACCCATAGAAATCGTAAAAAGTCTCTGTGTTCTGGATCAATCTCAATATTCAAAAACGTTTTCTCAATGTCAGCAGTTACAAGTCCCAAAATTTCTGCAAATCACTTTGCACATGCTGATGTCAGCTGACTCAATCTTCAAAACATGTGTAGCACTTAGTTTAACAGTGCATGACTCTGTCAATGCTGGAACTGCAGCTGGTCCTGACAGTACCCACCCCAACTTGGTCTCAAGAGCTACGGGTCGAGAGGTGTCATGTCTTTGATTCGAACGGACACGGTTCAAAATGGCGCATAAGTGCGCATGCTCGAAGTGTATTGGCCGCTGGCCAAAAACACCACAACTCCTACCCACTAGCTAGTGCATGTAATATGGTAACTAATAAGGATCTGAAACGTTAAGTCAAGCACAACACGCCTATTCAAATAAGCACAGTCCTACCTGGGGCTTCCGCACTCGGACCGGATATCGTCTAACAGGAACAGGTTCAGGAACAGGCTCACTTAAATTTGGTGGACTGCTGGTTGCAAGGTCAGCCACTGGACTTAGTGGCGGAACATCAGTCTCCAAGTTGGCTGCTGGCTGCTCACTGGCTTCATTCATCACGTTGCATAGCACGGCAGCAATTCCCACAGGGGATGAGTCACAAGCAAGCCTCAGTGGCAGACTGGGATCATAGTGTGTTAATACTTGCTCTGAGGTGATCATTTCTTTCACGTTGTAGAATGCTGTTTCGCATTGTTCCGTCCATTTCCATTGATGGTTGTTCTCTAACAACTGGTTCAAAGGATTAGACTAGAATCTGTTGTAGTAATTGACTAACCCCAGGAACGACCACACTTCAGCTACATTGCATGGGCGAGGTGCTTTCAAAACTACTTCCACTTTCTCTGGTGACAAGTGGAGAGCATGACTGTCAATATCATGTCCACATAAGGTTATCTTATCCTTGAAAAACTGGCACTTTGTCTTGTTTTCTCTTAACCCATGAGCCTGTAAGCGACGTAAAACTTCTTCTAGGTTGGCAAGATGCTCTTCATCATTCTTTCCAGTGGTAGTCATATCATCAAGGATACAGCTTGTTCCAGACGTTCCTTCTAACACTTGATCAATCGTGCGCTGCCAGATAGCAGGTGCAGAGTTGATGCCAAACACTAGTCGGTTGTACTGAAACAGTCCCATATGGGTGTTGATAGTGAGGTATTTCTTTGAATCTTCTTCCATCTCTAATTGGCGATATGCTTGGCGGAGGTCAATCTTTGAGAACTGCACACCAGCAAGGTTTGCAAAGATGTCTTCAATGCGAAGGAGAGGGTACTGCTCTGCTTGTAGTTCTGGATTCACTTTGATCTTCGCCACAAAGTCTGACAGAACCATCTTTCTTGGGGACAGACACAATCGGTGTGGCCCATTCACTCCACTTCACTTTAGAGAGAATACCTTCATTCTGGGGTCTCCGCAGTTCTTCCTCCACCTTCGGCTTTAATGCATACGGCATCGGTCTGGCCTTGAGGAAGCGTACTTGGCTATCCTCGTTAAGAGTTAACTTCCCTTTGGCTGATGTAAAGGTGCCCAATTTATTTTCAAAAACATCTGAGTACTTGTCTAGCATAATGTCCAAACGCTCTTTAATCTTTAATCTTTAATCACAGTTCGTAACCATACATAACTGATACAAATGAACTAATACTAACATATACAATCGAACAAAAATACAAAAATGGTTAACAGGACGGTAGTAGGGGGAAACCAAATTCCCATGCTAAGACATACCCTCCAAAAAAAAAAAGAAAAAATTAATTAATTAATATATATATAAACATATTTTAAAAGACTATAAATTAGACTATAAATTATAAACCTAGATGCCTAACAATAATGCATAAACTTATATTAAAGACACTATGCCTAGTATTTTAAGGTAAATTATGAGCGAAGGTACTTAATCAGTAAAACGTGAAAAGACTGAAGGCTAGGAGATGACATTACTTCAGAAGGCAAAGAGTTCCAATCATTAATATATCTATGAAAAAATGAATATTTAAGATAATTTGCACGGGCAACTTTAGGCCTTATTTTATACTCATGCTGTCTTCTAGTTCGAGTTATTCCAATAATATCAAAGTAATGATGGCAATTGATATCACAGTAACCAAATATAATCTTATAAATTTGAACTAGGCTAAGATATTTCCTTCTCTTTAGGACTTGAGGTAGCTAGTGAAGCCTGCAGCGACTTAATAGAACACCAGTCAAGGCGTATTGTGCGTAGCCAATCTCCTCCCATTAGAACAGGACCCTTATTCTTGCGACATACAGGTCCAGCACTTCTCTTTGGTTTTGGTAATCCACTGGTACTTTGAGCACTCCCACTGGCATAACGTTTTCCCCACTGCAGGTTTTCAAGGACAGTCCAGTTTTGTGCAGGGGAAGCCTGTGAAATTTCTGCTGGTAGAGGTCAAACGAGATGATCGACACAGCCGAACCTGTGTCCAGTTCCATCTTAAGTGGTTTACCATCAGTCCAAATCAACCCAGATAATGTCATTGCTCTGTTTCCTCACATTGTGTATCTAGGAGGTGGCTAAGATGTCTTCATAAGCATCAACATCAATATCAACCTCAACAGCATGTACCTCTGGGGTTATGGTTGCTTTCTTAGGCTTCCCTTGCTGTTTGGAACGACAAACTCGCTGAAAATGGCCCTGTTTTCCACAGTGGTTGCAAATCTGGTCCTTGTAAAAACAATTGTGTGTCGTATGTGTGTTCCCATCATAGAGGTAGCAAGGGGAGTGGTCGCCGTTTTCGCTGGTGTTGGTTTGTTGTGTTCAGTCAACTTGTCAACGTGAGGGACTGACTGGCCATGGGTTGGGGTTTTGCTCACTTTGTAATTCTGAAGCATCGCGGATGG
>CALNXK010000036.1:1082500-1107500 GCA_942486035.1 Porites lobata
CACTCAAACGGAGTTACGTTTACCCTGTGCCAACCTTAGATAATCATGAACCAGCTAGTGTTGATTTGTACTTTCGAGCCCAATGTATATTCTTATACACGTATGAATTTAATTCGTCTCACAATGTATGTGCTTTTTATTTAAAGGCATACATTTTGTGATACATGCAGTGCCCTGCAGTGGCCAATGGAACTTACTTTTTACTGTACAGTGTATATTAAAGATAATAGAGTCATTTTATTCTTGAAATTTTGATTGGTGTCTAAATTGTGTGTCAGTCAGTTATGGTACCAAATAAAAATAAGAAATATGTGGATAATGATGTTTTGATCAAATCTGCTATCTTGAGCGATAGTTTAAAAAAGTGATATTTTAATAAACTTAAAAGTATCGAAAACTGCTTTATGGTAATATTTGCCATCCTGAGCAAAGGTAAGGAAGAATTGATATTTGATCAACTTTGCTACAATTGGGAAACGTATGGGAAACTACTGTTTTGATGATATCTGCCACCCTGAGCAAATTGAGAATAAGGTGGTATTTGGCCAAATTTGCTACCCTGAGCAAAACAGTGGAAAACTACTATTTTGATCATATTTGCCACACTGAGCAAAGATACAGAAGAAGTGATAATTTGACCTCATTTACTACACTGGGCAAAACATAATTAAGATGATTTTTTTGCTCAGATTTACTATCCTGGCCAAAACGTTTGAGAAATGAGTTTTGGTCAGATTTACTACATTTAGCAAAAATGTGGGAAATTACTACTTTGACCGAATTTGCTAAAGAGAGCAAAAGAGTTCAAAAATTCATCTTCGATCGCTTTTGCCCATTTGGGCAAAAACTTGACAAATGTCAGTTTTACTATCAAGTTTGACACCCCTGTAAATGCCTTGATAAAGTAAAGGCTGTCCATCTTTTTACACACGGGGCGAATTTGAGGCAAATACGGCATTTACCACCTTTGCCGCAAAATTGAGCAAAATTAAGCAAATGTGGCATTTGCGGATGGTTTGCTCCAAATTTGCTATAGAGGTAAATCCGTTTTTTCGTCCAGTGGCAGATGCGTCGGAAAAGGCGTACGGGGCCGTTGTTTACATGAGAGCCGAGTACGAGTCAAGAGTAGAATGTGAGATTGTGGCGTCAAAAACCCGAGTCGCTCCGTTGGATGAGCAAACGATACCGCGTCTAGCACCCCTGTCTAACTTTACTGCGTCAAGATTGCAGAAGAGTGTGAGACAAGGTTTAGAAAACGTTGTGAAAGTTGATGACGTGGTCAATTGGACGGATTTTATGATTTCTTTGTGGTGCATTAGAAACACTGATAAGGAATAGAAACAATTTGTGGAAAATCGCGTGAGCGAAATCAGACAAAATGCACCGCGTAAGCAATGGAGGTATTGTCCTACGTAAGAAAATCCGGCTGACATTACATCAAGAGGAATTAAGGCCACTGCACTCAAAGAAAGCAGTTTGTGGTTACATGGTCCAGAATTCCTGTCTAAGGAAAGCGCCTACTGGCCAATCCAGCCTGTAAATGTAGAAGTCAAGGAGCTGAGTCAAGAGTTCTGCGAACTGAAATCAGCCAAACCTACAGTCTCTAGCTTATTGAACACTTTACTTTCACATTTTTGGAAACGTTGGCAGAAGGAATACTTAACAGAATTACGTGTTCATTACAATTGCAATTCGAGTAACAAGAAGCCAACGATTAAGATCGGAGATGCTGTTTGCGTCTACAAGGACAAAGCGCCGAGACAACTTTGGAGTATGTTTGAGGAGTATAGGAGCCGTCAATATCTCTCATTACAGGACGAGATGGCTACCACAGAGGACCTGTTGTAACAGTGTGTAGTGGAGATCGAGTCGTGGAGATGACAAGACTCCTAAATAGGCTTTACCCTGCGGAAGTCGAATCACAAGTGCGGGAAGAGCGTCAGAACAGAAACACTAATTTCCCTATTACCTTGAGTTTGTGGGAAATGCATGCCGAACAGGAGCATGTTAGTGAACATTATGATTAACTTAAAGAACAGCGAACTCTTTTGCTTTCATTTGTTATTTTACTCGTTTCGTTATTGATTGACCTGTATCAATCAAATATACTTTCAAGGGAGTGAACAACTAAAGCTTAAAGGAACCGGTTGTATCACACATAATTTGTGACATACTTTAAAAGACAACATTGATTGCCTTAACTCCTGTTAGGATCACTAGATTTTTAAGCAAGGAAAAATAATACGATTAATTGTGAAAAGTGGCCACTATTTTCTGGGACTCTACGCTTTATGCACGAAAGAAATGGAAAGTACCTTTTAAAGGTTACGTTAGTTTGCGGTCAGTGCGAGAAGCACTCGCCTGGGATTAATTTTGCAAGAGTTTTCCTTCTTTTACCCGCGTTCTTATACAACTCAACATGTTCTAAGCACCCAGTTATGTTCCACTAAGTACCTAAGACTACTAAATGAGGGCCTGATTAAATAAGCCAGGCTGGTCAGGCTACTGAAGCTGAAAAAAATTCGCAAGGGGGGAGAAACGAAAATGATAAACTCAAGGCAAATTACTTTAATAAGGAATTTTCAGCGCCAATCAAAGACCGAGTCTAATTGTACAGACACATTCCTCTAACTATTAATTAAATGCGCACTTAGAAGCTTCGACCATAAGGCCACCAGCCTGCGAATACATCCTTCTCACCTCGCTCCTCACCGCTAGGGATGTTTCGCAAGTCTTTCCTGTGACACGTTCCTGGCGGCGAGAAGCAAGGAGAGACGGCTGTGTTCGCAGGCTATAAGGCCACAAGTTCCTGTCTAGCAAGGAGAAGGTGCCGGGCTTAAACTGACGTATTTCCCCGAGGATGCAACTTTTTTTACAACCAGTTTGCTGAATTCCCACATTTGATTGTAGTTCTCTATTCTGAAAAGGAAATCATCTGGCTCAGAACTGGAACTGCTTCCGGCAACCTGTACCATCTCGCCTATACCAGAAATGTAAGATCCGACAGCAAATACGTAAATTTGGACTCCCAATGCCTTCAGTCTGTCGGCTGCGGGTTTGGTCTCGCGCTGTTTGACATTTGATTGGCCGTCAGTGATAAGTAAAACATTCTTATCATTGGCAAAACGTCCACCTGGAAAAAATAAAATATGCGATTTATTGGAGAGGCAGTCATGGAAGTATATCCTTTGCGGTGTTAATTAACTAAACGCTGTGGCTATATACCGGGAAGCCCAGCCTCTTGACACACGTTTTTTTTTCCTTTTTTTTTTTTTACTCGACAATTTGGCTGGGTGCCCTAGGAACCAAAACCAGCTTAGCTGCGAAGCCACCCTTGTTTTTAATAATTCTGTTAACTGAAGATGGAATACTTTCAAGTCCTCAGTGAAACGAATTTCGGGAATATTTCCACATAGTTTTCACACTGGCGGGAATTTAGTCACAGCGAAACATATACCTTGCAAAGATTCCAAAAACAGGTTCATGGCCTCTGCTAATCCTGCTTGAGTGTTGGTGCTGCCAGCGGGGTACTTTATCATGGTAAACTTTTGCTCCGCTATAGAGTATGGTAAAAACTTGAAGTTCACGCTGGCTAAGGAGGAGAAGGTAACTGCAGCATACTTCTCGTCAATCCCTTCTTCGACCGCTACTGCATTTGCAGTCTCCATCAAATTCTTCATTCCTGCGTTTCCTTTTTTAAATTCGCAGTCACCAACTGACCCGGAACCATCTATGACGATCACATTATCAATAAGGGTACCCACTTGCCTCTTGCGGCGTGTATTCGTCGGGTTTATAGACAAAAACTTAGTGATAAACTTATCTGCAGTGACGTTGATGGAGGGGACTGTTTCAAACTCTGCAAAAGAAAAACAAGATTTAAAATCAAGAGGACCAAGAAACAGTCTGGATAACTTTATAGAGAATTTGAAACGACTAAGAGTTTAATTCATGCTATGGAATTTTGCATTGGACTCACATAATATACGACTTACTATTATATAAAGGTTCTCGTTGGAACTCGTTACTGACAAAACCTGTATCGTGATTAAGTTGATTTTACTATCAATAAATGGTTATATATAAGAACCAAGAGGGTAAAAACGAATCTTAGAAACTATTGGAGTTGTTCCAACGGTCTTCTAAAGCTGCGATATTGAAAAGGAGACGGCTGTGGGGACGAGATGTCAGCTGAAGCTAGCACGAATGAAAGTCACAACACACGGCTTGGAAAAAAAATGACTTACTCGCATAGAAGGGATCCTTTGGGTTATCAGGCAAATTGGTCACTTGTGCCTTTTTTGGGTGCCAAACATGGGCTGAACTCTGCTTGTTGTAAAGAAAAAAAACAAGGACGGACACCACGGTGGCAAGTCGAACCGTAGATCCTGACATCTTTGAACTTAGCTCCAATCTTCCAACTTACTTATGAACCTGAAGAAAGCTGTTGAGCTTTTAAAGAGAAACGAGACATGTTTGTGTTAAGTGATAACTTCTTTTGCAGCTGATCACTCCTACGAACGTGTTTTAGCTTATGAGGAACTGACCCGTTACAGTGTTTAGTGCGCTCGCGGTACATCTTTAATTACTGCTACTTCCCAGTGTTCTTATCATTCTCATTTTTTTTTTTTCGCCTTTTTCTTTTGCATTAAATCCATTGCTCTTGGCTAGACAGTTTGATACATCAATATAATTAAAGTAAAACTCGATTTTCCCCTGGGCCTCGTGATTCGCTAACAACAAACTCCATGACGGATGTAAAAATTTTAATGCGAAATGCAGCGCAATCTCATGGAAGATCATCTCTGCCTGAACCGCTTACCTGTTTTGTTGTTTAAATTTTAGATCTTACTTCTCTTTTCAACGCTTGAAAAAGACGAGGCCTCTATCAGCAACCCAGCTACACTTTACTGAAAAACACTGCTAGTTGTTTAGGTAAATCATTCATCGAGCATCAACTTGATGTATTTTAGAAACCAAATCAGATAATTTTAAAAGATCTTTCATTTCTTGTGTTAATACAGCTCTATCTAAAGGAACAATTTGGCAGAAATAGTCACGAAGCGTTAACATAAAGTATGAGTATTGTGTTAACAGCCGCCGTTTGTCTGGAACGTTAACACCCGCATTTTTTTTCAGTGTTGGTTCTGGCCCATCCCCCGCGAGGTTTTTCTTCACCGGGAACTATGGTTTAACCAACATTTGCAAATTCCAATACGATCCAGAAATGATAGACGAATGACCACTTCATACAGCGCAGAGTAAACAACTACAGTTATCCGTAGTGAATGAAGAAAACGTACCTAAGAAATTTGACAAGAAAATAACACTACTAGAGCAATGTTTAAATCTTATCACGCAGTTCAAATACATGACTGAATTTCAGTGTATTTCTTTCAAACAGAGGACAAGTAGACCCGAGATCACTGCGGCTCTTGCTAATTTTTCCTCCCGTGTTCACGAGCCAGAACTGATTTATACCCTGGCCTATTTAATTTCGGTAAAGTTTGTTAAAATAACTCGAGTTGTTGTTCAAGTGACATTTTTCTTGGCGCTCAATGTAGCTGCTTAAAGCTGTCCTCATTTACTCAAGAAGATATAAAAACTAATATATAGATTTAGCCAGGGCAAAAAGTGAAACTAGTTAAAATCGTTTATAGTTTACTAAACAAAATATAAAATCATGTAACGCCAAGCTGCGAAGACAACGAAAACAGCCAAAAAAATCAGTGGGTCTAATTAGCCAAAAAAAAAACTTTGCACGTGTAGCACACTTTTTTCTAATTAGCAAAAAACAACTTTGGACGCTCTTTTTGTACATTTCTTTGCCGTTGTTTTTGCACGACTACAACGTGAAACTTCCAGAAACTTCCTAATTACACGTTTTATGGAGGAAATGTTGTATGGGTTTTTTTCGCGCTGCCGCTCATTTTCATCTTGGTGGCAGCTAGCATTTCCCCTTTTACTCACCACCGCTATAAATTTTTTATGTTTTTCTTCCAACGAAATTGGTCTCCTTTGGTGTTTATCTCTCGCTCTAGCTCTTTCTCTGTTATCCACTTCAATGTAGAAAATGAAATTAAGTCGAAAGAAAGAATCGGCTTTTGTTGTTTTTATATCTAAAAGGCCGGGAAGCTATGCGATTTACCGCCGAAACACGTGGGTGCTTGAAATGCAACATCTCATCCCGGCTTTCATGAAGCGGTGGACGTACGTACGGACTACCCCGTACCGACGATTTTCTCAGAACCAAAATTTCTTGGATGTATAGATTACCAAATTTTCTTACCCCATTGTGCTCCGCTGCGCGCGCGAGATCTCCGCTAGAACTCAGAAAGTTGACAAAACTTTTAGAAAACCAAGAATATAGTCAGACACTCTAACAAGTTAGCATTCGCATACGCCTCTTTGTTTGTGTGTTGTAAAGCCCCGTTTATATGGAGAAAAGTTGTCTCTTAATTCCCTAGACAAGAGTTGATAATAGCGCTCGCGCATGCTAGGAAGAAAAAATAACGCAGGAAAAATTTCTGCGTCTTTCAAGACAAATAACTCGGTATGTTTTATCGGCGCACCATAAATCTTTTATTTCTAGAAAGTAGATTTTCCTAAGCTTTAAACAGAGACCAGATAAAAATCTGTACTTTGAATATTCCCGGACTTATGATTTTGGAGGGTTGTAAGTTTGCTTATAAGACAATTAAATTTTACGCAGAATGACCTGTGCGAAACTTCGGACAAAAAACGATCGAATTTCAATATCTATTGCAATAAAGTTGGGATTTCAAATTCTTTATGCAGTAGAATAGTTTAGTTCACTATTTTCAAGTTAATTTACGCTTATGCAATCGAATTGAGTTCAAAATACTTTTCGTGAATTACGGTAATTCATGACATTTCAAAACAAATTGAACAGCGCGCGCGTATAGGTAAAATCTTTGCTCCTTGGCACTTAGCGATAGCTATAACTAGTAATAAATACATTACAAAACATGAAAAGTACAGTTCAGAATTGAGATCACCTTCCATAAGAATTGATTATTATTATTATTATTACTTTTGTAAGAAAGAAAGCCGAGAAATGTTGTCTTGCTCCTTGCTTACCTTTTCTATCTACGGCGACGACTTGGTATCTTCAGTAATGCCTCGCTACTGTGGCTATGGAAGAGACAATACAGTTATCAGGGAATGTAGCTCCTTTTATAGCGAAAAATTGGCGTAAACATCACGTGTACGAAAATTCACGAAAAAACAGCTCTCTTAATTATTCAAATCACCACTGTGATTGAGTTAAGGTTCATTAGGTACCTTTTAGAGGAGGTCAAACTGATGTCTTGAACCACTTCCTACGTCCTATCCACTTCCTATGATTTCAAGCATATGCCTTTCTTTTATCGTGGTTATAATAAGATACCAATTGCAATCAACATTTTCTCGCTTTGTTTACAAGCATAATCTTTGTACCGTGTTGCCGTTTGTTTAGAGATAACACTCAATGAAATTTCAGTTGCACCAAAATAGAATCAACTAGGAATTTGAGCATACGCTCGAAAGCATACGAAGGTTTTGTTCCCGAGGCCATAGTGCAAAATGAAATTTTTTGGACTACTAACAGAGTTCGTTGGAAACATCAAGCTGTACTTTTGATTACATGCCTTCGAAGTGAAACATTCTGGCCATTAGAACGAATACGCGATTTTGTGGGTAAAACGATTTAACGACACCACAAAAAGAAAATGAAAGGAAAAAGAGTGTAGAACTCTTAACAAAACAAATACCAACATTAAAATCGCGGCTTATTCAGTGACATATTTAAAATGTAGATAATAGCATTTAACTGCTACCAAAAAAATGCATTAAAAAGGAAATCTGTCTTAACCAACTTCCTGAAAATTTCCACACCTTCATTATAGCGCGATTGTCGCGGAAGCTCTTTTCACAAATGCGGAGCTGTCGCATGAACTGAGTGAAGCTATATTTTAAAAGTACCGGATAGATGTTTCCAAGCAGAGTCTGTCAATATTCCGAAGATTTTCATTTTGCACTATTGAAAAAAATTCTTTTTGACCAAGTGGCCTCAAGAACCAAACCTGTCTATGTTTTTGAGCATATATATGCTTTTTCTAACTGGCTCTATTTTTGATCCAATTGAAGTTTTGTTTAATGTTCTGTCTAAACAAACGGCAACACGGTACGAAGATTATGCTTGTAAACAAGGCGGGAAAATTGTTGATTGCAGGTGGGTGACACCTCATTACAGCCAATTCTGTTTGCTTCGACAACTTAAAATTTCTCTTAACTAATTTTAGTTGTCTCAAAAATAAAACCAGACAAGCAAAGCATACGCTCAAAAGCATAGGAAGTCGATATTAAGTGCTTGAAGACATCAGTTTGACCTCCTCTAAAAGGCACCTAATGAACCTTAACTCAATCACAGTGGTGATTTGAATAATTAAGAGAGCTGTCTTTTCGATGATAGCTCTTCCGCAAATTTTCTGCACCTTCAGTGGTCTCAGCACATAAATCACATCTCTCTGAGAGCAAACCGTACTTCTTGGCCTTATTCGCCGAGAGGGGATAAGAAGGGAGGGACGAGAAGAACAGAAAAGCAACGACTGCACTCTGAGTTCGTTACCAGCAACATTTTTAGTTTCTGGTTTTATTCTTCTGCGTTGAGTTGATAGTATACATGTATATTTAGCCGATTTTTTTGAAAACGAGCCTAACGAAATTTGCAGTCATTTGATTGAAAAAGGGACAAGAGGCCGGTTGTTAATATTGCGCCCGAGAAGCTCGAAATCACAGTAACTAAGGAAACGGAAAGGAGATAAAAAAAAGCGAGGAGGATGAAAGAAGGAGAATAATAAATTATTCCTTCTAACGCGCTATTTACAAAGATAGATCAATAACGCTTTAAAATCAATATTTTATTCCCTATAAGTCTTAGTGCGTAGAACTTTTAACAAAACAAATACTAACGTATAAAATCTCGGCTTATTCAGTGACATATTTAAAATGTAGATAGCATTTAACCGCTACTAAAACACTGCTTAAAAAAGGAAATCTGTCTTAACCAACTTCCTGAAAATATCCACACCTTCATTATAGCGCGATTGTCGCGGAAGCTCTTTTCACAAATGCGGAGCTGTCGCATGAACTGAGTGAAGCTATATTTTAAAAGTACCGGATAGATGTTTCCAAGCAGAGTCTGTCAATATTCCGAAGATTTTCATTTTGCACTATTGAAAAAAATTCTTTTTGACCAAGTGGCCTCAAGAACCAAACCTGTCTATGTTTTTGAGCATATATATGCTTTTTCTAACTGGCTCTATTTTTGATCCAATTGAAGTTTTGTTTAATGTTCTGTCTAAACAAACGGCAACACGGTACGAAGATTATGCTTGTAAACAAGGAGGGAAAATTGTTGATTGCAGGTGGGTGACACCTCATTACAGCCAATTCTGTTTGCTTCGACAACTTAAAACTTCTCTTAACTAATTTTAGTTGTCTCAAAAATAAAACCAGACAAGCAAAGCATACGCTCAAAAGCATAGGAAGTCGATATTAAGTGCTTGAAGACATCAGTTAATTCGTTTGACCTCCTCTAAAAGGTACCTAATGAACCTTAACTCAATCACAGTGGTGATTTGAATAATTAAGAGAGCTCGTGTCTTTTCGATGATAACTCTTCCGCAAATTTTCTGCACCTTCAGTGGTCTCAACACATAAGTCAGATCTCCCTGAGAGCAAACTGTACTCTTGGCCTTATTCTTCGCCGAATCTGTAGAGACATCAGTGACACTGAAACCAGGAAACGTTTAGACTACTCAATTGTTCTACGCTAAACAAGAGATCAGAATTGTTTTTCAAGAGGTCCAACAGCTACGGGAAAAGGTTAATGAACATGAGGCGGAATGCATTGATTCACAGGAAACAAATCAAGACATGGAGAAGTCGATATAAAACTTTATGAGCATGCTTCAAGTTTTGTCAAATATCTTTGTGAGAAGATGACGTTAAATGAGGAAAACTACGTAACGTATCTATTAAAAAAAGTTAACCCGAAAAATTAAGGCCATCATGGATCGACGAAGATTACTTGAAGGTAAGCGAGGTAGAGGCGCGAGAGGCAAGATGACATCGTTTAAGGGTACAATTTTGTAAAATAAAACAAAAATTCTGAAAAACAGGACAAACTGTGTAATATTAGGAAAATACACTTTTTTAAGCATTAACTCAGATGGTTAACCAATTAAATCAACCATTTTCTCTTAAGCGTAGTGCACTAGATCACACAGTAAAGAATGTCACTTGGGAAAAGCTTTGGTAGCTTCCAATTTCCAGCAACTTTTGTATAAAAATGTAATTAATTTTCATGATCGAGAAATTATCATTAAAAAATTGCCTAGTTCTCCCCAAAACTAAGCAGAAAATTTCTGTTAAGACAAAGTCCTAGGCGATAGCTATAGCTGTGTGTGTGCGCGTTTTTTTTTTTTTAATCCTAATTGGTCTCGTGTTCAGTGAATACAAGGTCCAATGGTTGAGCTTTGCGGAATCATAAAAAGCTGAGCTAGCCCCCTCCAAAGAATGGGAAAAGTGGTTTTATTAGCAGCACCGTTTGATGCGCACTCTTAATTATCAGAAACGGAAGATGAAAATTGGGCGCTTATCAGAAAGCAATTAAGACACTTCTGGTTCATTTAAAGTAATTTCCTTTTTTACTTCACATATTTTATTTAGTTTCATAACGTTACATTTAAGGGAAGGAAATTTGGATTCAATTCAATCTTGTTGATAACACTTGAAGCAACATTGCAATTGTATTTCAGCTTGAACCTGAAATTAGATAAGAAAACCAATTTTTTTATAATTTTTCATATATATGTTATTAATGGATTTAAAAGTATCGTCCATACAATTTTTGAGGTCAGTCTGTTGGCAAGGATAAAGTTCTACTTCCTTAAAACGTTATTATAAAATGTAATTAAAATGAAAAATTCTCTATCGACAAACAGTTTCTGACTCTGAAAACGTTTCAAAAATGTATTGCTGGTTTTCAGCTGACGTCACGGCGGCCATGTTCGTTGGTGGACGAAAACGAAAGATAATCTTTCTGCTGGGAACAAAGCTCTTTCTACACGCAAATTTTGCGAAGAAAACTTTTATGGTTTTGTACACCAGCATGGTAGCCTTGTCACGTGGTTGAAAACCAGCAATAAAAAATGTTTGATCCGTAAAACTCTCGAGACTTCACTGGCATTTGTAAAAAGCAAGGTTTGTCGATCGAAGCACTGACGTCTTGTTCCATTTTTGAACACTTCTTCAGTTCTGAATAGAGGCAATGTATGGAAGATCACGTGTAAACGTTAGATTTGAACCTTGCTCAACTTTCACGCTCACGCGCAGCCTATAATTCATACATCGCCTCTGTACAACTTACGTGCGTGCGCACGTGAAAATAACAAGACAGTAGAAATCAATCCTAACTTGACTAATATGTGCTTACCAGCACACGAATCCTCGCAGTCTTCAAGTGTCTTAAAGTTATTGGCATTGCCCTGACATCCACCATAAGTGAAACGTTCACATTCATGGGTGCGTGGGTTGTAAAAAAGCCGAGGAATCGCCGCCTTACAGGGTCCAGTTTTTGGAGGTAGGTTGCAGTGTCCTATTTCACTGTCGCCTGAAAAAACGCCAAATAGTAGGTCGAGCTTGTTTTCTCGAATAGAGCTTTTAGAACCTTATTTAAAAGTGTCGACTGAATGATTTCTCTCCTATCTTTCGTCCAGCCGTGTCGGCGGTCTCTAGAATGCGGCCCAATTTCCGCACTTACTCAATTAAACGCCTCAGCGTTCATTAATTTCTTAACGTTTCTGAGATCAAGGGCGACGTTTGTTCCAAATACAAATTTCTTAAATCACTGACAACAATTCCGGTGAAAAGTTCATGGCTATAGATAAATAAATATTATGTAAAACATATATAAAATGTTATGCAAAACAGAAAGATGTTTTAAGTTCCAAAGTCGTGCTTTTTTGTTAAAATGAAATCGTAATTGTCTTTTCATTACCGAGTTGTACTGAGTTTTCTTTCCTATAAAACTCTAAAAAGCCGCATTCTTCTGATTAGGTGACTGGAGGGACTTAAGGTTGGTTAACTGCATAGTATGCACATCGCAAATTGTTAGGAACGACAAGTTAAGGCAGAAGTTATATCGCTTTGTTTAAGACAGAGAATTATACACTTCCGCATGCATGACATCTTGCACTCTTCAACAGTCTCAAAGTTGTTCGCGTTTCCCTGACATCCACCATATATGAAACGTTCACAATTATGAGTGCGCGGGTTGTAGTAATACCTATGAATGATGGCCATACAGCGTCCCTTTTCGGGAGGGAGGTTGCAGCTTGCCTCTTGACTGTCTGAAAGGGAAGCTACACAGCACAATCTTGTAAGAAACACATCACAGACAAACTCTTCACGCCTACAGGCGCAGAAGGCCTTTGCTAGGTTTCACTATTCATAATTTCTTGACTTGCGTTCCCTGCAGGGCTAAGCAACTGGTTTTCACCCGTGCTGTTCAAGTTGGCACTGCAGTAAGTCAAGCACCCGGAACAAGGATCTCGGCCAGTGTTTCCTAGTGCCAGATTTCAGGAACACGTGGCTCTTTATACAGCAGGGTTATTAACCCTGAGTTTTACCCTCCCGCCCCCTTGGCCATGAGCATTCTTACCAACACCCTAGAAGACGTACAGTGTAGGAGCATATCACTGATACTTTCTGCTAGTTTAGGCGCTAACTGTATGATCGAGATTTCCGGAATTTCGAAAGGCGAGAAAATGAGCGAAATTTGCAAGAAATGTTTCGAGTAATACTGAAAAGTGGGAAATTCTCGACAACAAACCTTCAAGCTGAAAATTTTGAAAAAATTTTAGGTAAATTTCAGCCTCACGAGTTTTTAATTCCCTCTTATGTAACTTGGGATAAACTTGTACAAGTAAAAAGCAACTTTTCTTTTTTTATTAATTAATACGCAGACTTTTTACCTTTTCAGAACAATTTTTGTTTCCCTAAATGGAAAGTGACACATGCAAGAAAAAGAGAAAAATTGCAATTTGTCCTGCGACAAGACATTTTAGATCGTTTTCACTCACGTGTTCAGCAGCTATGTAATTTCTTAGGCAAATTTGTACACCAAATAAAATGGCCGCTGTGACGTCAAGTGAAAACAATCTTTACACGGATAATACAGAGATACTCACGCAAGCATGAAGCCTTGCACTCCTCAAGATTCTTGAAGTTATTAGCATTGCCGCGGCATCCACCATAGATGAATCGCTCACAGTTATAGGTGCGTGGGTTCAAATAATACCGAGGTATGGCTGCCTTACAGGGCCCAGGCTTTGGAGGTAGATTACAGCTTTCTACTTCAGCGTCTGATCGAGGAGCTAAAAATGAGGAATTGTTAAAAGAGACCTTTAATTTCGAGGACGAGATTTGACTTATAGTTTTTTCGTTTTTTCTCAGAAACTAATAGACATCCGCTAAATCTCAATTTTACTTTTTGCACCAGAAATGTTAGGAGGGATATTTGTATTGAGGGAGGTCCCTCAATAGCTTAAAAGCCCTCTCAAGAACGCATAATGATAAAACTTCTACCATTTGAAAACCATTTTTTGCCAATACGACATTTTCGTCAAAACCCGTAGCAAAACGTCAAAGGCAATGGCGTTTTCCCGCCAAAATGACGCAGCCTAGTTCACGCGCGCGCACTACTAAGTATCAAGAAAAGTTCGTTCGCGTAGTCGTCCTCGCTGTAGAATCTAATGCTCTCTATTAACAACGTGGCCAGCATGGAATGACCAATGAGGCAGAAATATTATTGTTTGAGATAAGAAAAATTACATTCTTTATACTACTACATGAGAAATTTCTGCAATTTGATTGGCTTAGGGCAGTGGTATTTCAGCTTAATTTGAAATACCTACATGTGAAATTTACAAACCCTTTGCGGATCGTAGTATAAACAAATAATAGCATGATTTGCAGTGATATTTGCATAATAAATACCACTCGTGATATTTCAAAATTGTCTCAAATTTCACACGCCTAACGGCTCGTGAAATTACGTATAACAATTTCGAAACATCACTCGTGGTATTTTATGCCAAATCTCACAACAAATCCTGCTATTACCTATAAGCTCCTATACATATAGCGATCAAAGTTTTATAGCGATCTTACGTGCGCACGACTTTTCGCAGTCTTCAAGAGTTTTGAAGTTATTTGCATTGCCCTGACATCCACCATAAGTGAAACGTTCACAGTCATGAGTGTGAGGATTGAAGAAATACCGAGGAATCGCAGCCTTGCAAGGTCCTGTTTCGGGAGAGAGATTGCAGGTTTCCAGTTCACTGTCAGCTGAAAAAAGGAATGAAATCGTCTCCAGGTTTATATTGGGTGAGCAGGCCAAACCAAATTTAACGAGCTGAAATTTAGCAAAATTCAGATGTAAAGCAAAAACATCAGCAGTTTAAAGTACGGATGTAAAAAATCGAAAAGTATTTTAAAAAATTGCATTTTAGGCTTTTGAAAACTGTTCAGGCGGAGAGTTTTTCAAACTCTCTTTTGTAAAGATGCTCTCGCGCGGTTACTTGGAAACTTGAATATAATTCCTGGGGTACAATCATCTACGAGTAATTTCTTTGCTGGTGTTAAGTTCCGTAGCGAGTAACGGCCGTGTAAGTCTTGACGAGGGAGATTCTAGTTTAAAGCAGCTATAATCATTCTCAAGGAACTCTTCGCTCGAGGCTATTCCTTTCAAGGTATTTTAAGGTTCAATATAGCGAGAAATTCATATATATATATATATATACTAATAAAGATTATAAGCTACAAATACGCGTCTCGTAGATCTTAAGAGAAAGTGCGAATTTTATCGTAGATTTCATTTAGTGCGGTTGCAACTGGAAGAGTTGGTTTTCTCGTTTTCTCCGGCAATTTCCTCACAAATGTTCTCTTACCACCAGAAAAATTTTCACTCGTTTGTTAAGCTGATGATCCAAATCGCTTCTTTTTTCTCTTCAAAACACATTTCCTCTCGAAAGTTAACCCGCTTCAAAACTTTCTCAACCTCTAAATCGGCCGAAGTTTAGTCGGCTAGCTAGGCAACTGGTTCACATATCCCGAAATGCGTGACTCGGCCGGGATCTCAAGGCCAACAGTGATCCATGTGCGCGGGTGAGTCCAACAAATAATAAATCCTAGCTTAATAGAGAGGGGAAGTCGTTACGTCACGTTGCGATGGTAGCAAAATTTCTGGATGATAACAAATAAAACGTCAATTAAACAGTGGATTAGCACTGCTTAAAACTTTATCCATCTTATTTAATTTCATTTAATTTGTCAAATGTTGGCGAAATTTTCTGGGTTGAATCAGAAAGGACAGAACCTAAGTTTGGAAAAAGAAAAAGAAAATTTTTGTGTTACGCTCACCTACTTGATAAAGCGGGCAGTGAAATTAGGAACTTTCATGACGCAGTCGTGCAACAAAGGCTAAGAAATGTGCAGAAAAGCGTGATGTTTTCTGCCGATCTAAACCTATTGCTTTTTTGCCGTTGCAAAAACTCCCTATTGTAGCTTCCTGTTGTGATCCAAAAATTTTGCTACCATAGTAAAGTGACTTCATCTCTCTATTTCCCGAATAAAGGGCATCAACTTTTACATATTACCTCTCGGTCTTCAGCCATTGTGGCTTGGTCAAAATTAAAACGCAAATAGCGACGGCAAATATGGTAAATCAAGGCACACGGCACTCTCAAACGTAATGCCGGGCAGCCTCGTCCCAAGGGCGTTTCACTTTGAAATAGAGAGGAAAAGCTCTGAGAACGAGGTTGAAGTCATGGAGTCATGCAAACGGATAGAAACAGGTTAGGCCGTGGGTCATAAGGTCTTTCGTTGATGCTAAACCGCCACAAGAGATCGCTTGCACGCGACAAACGACAGGCGGAGACCAACGAAAGAGTTTCTCCAAACAACTTCTTTTTAGAGAATTAGAACTGACAAAATTACTAACAGTGGTAAATTGTCATTTCGCCGGATTTCTAACATAATACCCTTCACACATACAGAGCCTTCTTCTAAAATTCTGTGAGTCCCTGAGTAATTGTGAATTCGTTTAGATCTTGAATATGATGTTTCGCGTCATTTCTATTTTAGTCGAGTCGAGAGAAACGGCGCGTTGATAGTTATCCGAGTGACTGCTAAGACGATGCTCCATTACCCAGGCCATTCGTTTCCAGGCTTCTCTCTCTTTCCTCGACGCAACAGGGAGAACTCTGGGAACGAGGTTGGTGTGAAGCTTCCTTGTTTGCCGCTGATTGGCTCACGTCTTTCAGAAATTAACCAACCAGTAAGAAAAGGTTTCAAAATAATTTTTAGGTAATCTATGCTAGCATGTAACAAAGAGCCTTATTTTGGTAACAATGGATAACTGATCAATCGTTGGGTGTTGGCTAACATAGATATCTATTTTTATTTCCCGACCTACCGTCTTCTATCCGACATTTTTGTTTTCCATATTCAATTTTAATTAGTGCAATTCTAACCAGAAAATTGAGATGTCAGACTAACGAATGAAGAAAAATATAAGTTGTAAAGCATCGGCTTGTTTGCCGATGAAAACTGATCACTAAAAGTAGTTTAACTCCCCCAATTGTATGAAAGTACAAGGCTGATTTTTAATTAGTCATATGCAATACAGTTATAAACAAAGAACACAATTTCTGGGAAACGATCGACGACGCGATTTCAATTACCAGTACTGGGCCGATTTACACCCGACCGAGCCGAACCTCTTTTTGCTTTGCTCACAATCGTCTGAATTAAATGTTTGAGTTGAATGTTGAATTGAATCAGTGACTGGAAAAGGTGGAATTGAATGTTTCAATTCATGTCTGAATCGAGACGTAAAATGATTTGTAAGTCAGTCTAGACGAGACATCCAGCGGTTATTAGGCCAATTAGTCGTATACGAGAGGTAGTTCCTTGGAGAATGGATATACAGGGGGTCTTTCTAAAAAGAGATCTTGACACATCTACTTTATAGAAGATAACTTTTGCGTGCAATTTTGCGAAGTTACGATATGTCTAGTTCCTTTGTCAATGATGGGTTTTTACATACCGTATTTATTCGAATAAGCGCCCAACCTCGAATTAGCGCCCACCTCGAATAAGCGCCCATCCTAAAGGCAGAAAAAGTTAATAAGCGCCCATCCTCGAATAAGCGCCCACCCCCTCCTCCTCACAATCATACTCAAATAAGCGCTCACCCCCACCCCACCCACTTGAGAGAATAGATTCTAATAAGAGACTTCCCCGAGGACCAGGAGCCGATGCGAGGACGGAGTTGTCTTCAGAGTATTTTACAGAAACCTTGCTTTGTTACTTCTTCGCGTTTTGTTATTAGCTTTTTGTTGTTTTGTTGCAAAATAAACATACTTCACTTGCTGAAAACGGTAAAAATTTAATAAGCGCCCAGCCTCAAATAAGCGCCCACCTCGAATAAGCGCCCACTCTCAAGGTCCAAAATTTTAATAAGCGCCCAGGGCGGTTAATCGAATAAATACGGTATTCTACGGTGGAACCTCAATATAACGAAGGTCCAAAGGACTGGCAAAACGTTAGCATGAACAAGGTTTGGTTATATCGAGGTCCTTTTCCATGTATTTTACTGATTAGTGAGGTAAAGAAAATCGTTTGCTATACCGAGGACTTCGTTATATAGAGGTTCGTTTTATCGAGGTTCCACTGCACTACAAAAAGTACACATGCCCGAGATGAGACCAGCGCTTACACTAAGAAGTTAAAGACAGTAGAAAATAACTAAACTGTCCGAAAAGATATACGAATTAACAGTTTGAGTAAGACATATCCGGCTTGTAGTACCAGATCGTGTACCTGAGCGAACCTGAGCCCACGATATTAGTTTTCTGATAGTGGTCTGCACATATTCCATTTTGACCGGTGTCAATTGACTTTAATTTGGCTTGCCAATATGACCAGTTTAAACGACTGTCAGCCTACTGACAGCCCTGACCGGGGTAGTTTCGTTTTTATGTTGAATTGGTAAGTGTGACATACTATATCAGCTTATATGTAGGGGCAAAACGACTGGTCTTTTATTTGAGCCCGCGAGATGTCATGTGATAATTTTCAGCGGATGTCTGATTTTGACAGCTGTTAATCTAATCGTACTAATACGGATGGCTTATAAAACTGAAAGGCTAGTCAAGTTGTGCAAGATCTATTGTGACATTTGACATCGGCTTACATGAAGTGTCTGTACCGGTGGGCGTACGCTACGTCATAACCAAATTTTCTCGGTTGGATAGTTTACCAAATTTTGTTACCCATGGTGCTTCGCGCGCGGGAGCTCCGCTATAAATGACAAACAAGCTATCGTAAATGCATAAAGTTTGTACTGGAAAAGTCTGTTTTCGCGACTCTTCTGATCTTTTACTTCATTTCTTGCGAAGTGGACCGCCGTACACAGCCTAGTTCTAATCACCTTAACTCTCAGCCATATCATAGCGGCACGCGTTGGTTTAGACTTATCTTGTATGACCTGTATTTCTAAAAAATTCATTGACCTCTGCGATGAAACAACTAGTAACAGAGAAAGACTTGGGTCCATTTAAAATTGAAAGAGCTGTAGTTGATTCCAATCGATCGGTCAATCTTCCCTTTAATATAAGAAAAATCCTTTGTACTTATCCTCGGAAGAGAGAAGATATAAGAGGCCTTCAAATGTTTCAGATCGGCGACCTGTCATCGTTCCTGGCTGGAGGACTGACTTGAGATTTGTTTGTTTCATGGTCGGGTTGTAGAGAAGACCAGATTCCATAAGGCATTTTGATGAACAATTATATTTCAATTAAGTTCAATTTGTGAAAATTCACTGCAGATCCTGGAGGCAAAGGCCTGCATATTTGTTTGACATTGGACAAAATCACTTTCCGCTTGATTGTACAGTAATTCCACAGTCACGATGAATTTCAGTCGAAGTACTACTCGATAACAGCTTTTATCAGGAGCCGATTACTTGGAACCTTCATCTCCCATATAAGCCCTTGGAGTCAACCCTTTCCGACGAAAAATTATTTATAGAAATAGCTTTCGCGGAATATTTTTCACGCCTTCTTAGTGATATCCAATCAGAGCAGAGTTATGGTCATACGTCACACGCTGAGTCACAGAAGCGCGATTTGAATTGCTGCCAACAATGGCGGTAGCCAGCTGATCTTCTATCGGGATAAAAATACCCGCTTAAAGCCTAACAACTTAAAGAAAAAGGTGATACACTCATGCCCCGGCCCTCGACAGCGGGTAAATAAATATTGAAAATCAAGCTCCCATCAAGCTCTTTAGTTACTTTTCTTTACTGGTTAACTCACTTGTGCAATGCTTTGGAGCTTTTTAATAATTCCACAAAGGACCACACTGCATCAACCCACCGTTAATTTTGAAGTTAAAAGTATGTTGTTCCGCCTGTGTTACAGATCGAACACGGACTGCATCTTTCGCTGGCGCGGCAGCTGTAATTGTGCGAGATCTGAGGTCGCGAATTATGAACGGAGTTTTGAACCAAATTAATGTGGCTGTGGATGCATGAAAACGGCTTTTGATAACATACAATCTCAACGGCAAATATTTCGAGAGGACATATCAAACAAAACAAACGAGAAGTTCAACAGGAATGAAATCGAATTAAAAGCGAAATTTTTTACTGTTGTGTACCTAACATAAAGAGCAGAGGGTTTCATTCACACAATACAACAACTGTCGATACAGAATCTACTGAGCCTAGTATTTTTTTCTTGCTACTAAGAAACTAAGTAAAATGTAAACGAGGAAAATAACAGGCAGTCTTAAAATTAAAAAAAGAGCGAGCCGATGGGGCTAGCGAGTTCAAAAGATTAAAATCCTTGAATGAAAAAAAAGGTTCTCAGAGGTTTCACGGAGGAAGTTAGATGTTTCGGCATGTCACTTCCTCCTGCATATTCCTTTTGCGGTTATTTGAGGTCTACAATATTTTGCTGTGGCCATGAAATCTTGTAGCATCTTGCGAAATAGTGTGATTGCCAAAGGGTGTTTAATTCTTCCTGAGTTTGATAATTCAGCACTCAAAGGGTTTTTGTAGCTTTCATGTCTTGTGGCAACTAAATAAGAACTTATATAGCACCATCAAAATGAATAAAAATCCGGACAACATAAACCGATACCTTTCTTCACTTCGACGTTTTGCTTCTTTAAAGGAAATCCTTCAAAATCATGAGGAAAACATCTTGATTTTCGCTATCCCAGGTGGCGGAAGACACGACAGCTTCTACTTACAAAGACGCAAAACTGCCTCCGATTTGCCAGTTCCACGATCAGCCGTTACAGACCTTACCGTAAGCGTTCCACTTCCCCTTTAAAAAGTCTGGCTCTCCAACAAAGAGTTTCACTTTTTAATTCTTTGAAAAGCTCGTTTTAAATAACGGCGATGGAATACAACATTACGAGCAAAATTTAAACATCCCAACAGTGCTACAACAGCAAACACGACCTCGTGCGTTGCAACAAAATATAGCAATATTTTTAAGCCAGATTACATATTATTTATATTTACTCGAAACCAGCTTTCCTCGGTTGTAAGGGAAGGAACGGAGGCCAGAGCTACGGTGATGGAACAAGGAGTTAACTTGTTGGCCAATTTCTTACTTTCGTCGCCATTTTTTTCTCACTACAGAAATATTCGGACGTCCTCGAAAACACATTAATTTCCCGCTAAAGCCTGTTCTAAAATAATTCTTTACGGGAATGGGTTGACCCAAGAGTACAGCACATATGGAGGCTCCAAGTAATCGGCTCCTGCTTTTATAAAATAACTAAGATAGTATGCGCGCTCTGATTGGCCGAGAGAAGTGTTTGCATGAGAGTATGTAAAGATGGTTGTGACGTCAAGATGTTTTGCTTTTCGCGCGCTAATCACACAAGCACCAATTTGAAAAAAGTTTTCGAGTTCAAAACTCCACAAGTTTACTTTATTTATCCATTCCTTAACGTCAGCTGAAACTTGTAAAATCGTCACAAAGAAGGTGTGTCAGTTTTTCGTCGCTTAAGCTGACATTTTAAGCGAGAAAAATCTGCATTTTAGAAAGCATCTTTTTACAAAACAAGAACTGACTACGCGTGCAAGACGTCGTGGACAAGACTTTGCGACTGGTAAGAATTTCTCTTTTAATCAGTGCCATACAAAGAGTTTTCCGTTTTTTCTCGGGAAAGGTATTTTATAAAAGCAATAGAAAACTTTTTTCCTGTGTTTGCAAACCCTCGACTTCGTCTCGGGTCTGTATAACTGTCTCGAATTCTCCCAACCCCTCTCGTGTTTACATCAGGCTATGCAACACGAAAAACGTTTCCTATTGCTTAAGTCTGAACTCTGAAGCATTTGACATATTTTGTAAACTTTCATAAACTTGTAGCATTTGAATAATACGCAATTAAATGGATCTTTAGCTTTTGAATCGCACACTGACGCAAAAATATTGACATAGTTCGAGATGTTTTATTGTTTTCCATTGTTGCTCCGTTCGACTTCTGTCCGCGCAAAACCAGCGGGTTGCATATCAGTTAGCTTCTCAGGAATATTTAGGCTGTGCACGTGACCAGCTGATACCAGGACCTTTTCCCGCCCCATTTTGTAAGGGAAAGTCACTGGGGACGAGGGTAGATAAGACTGTCAGTGATGGTGATTGAAACGGGGCAGTTGAAAATCAAAACTTGCGTGAAATAACAAGTTTGGTGAATGTGCAAACGTTGGTTAAAGTGGTCGTGAAGATAGTTCTTTGATCATATTTTGCTTAAATTTACGCCTTTAGTAACCATACATTTACACAGTAACTTTGCTATGCCAGAAAATATGAAGCAAACATTCCTTCTTTACATTTGATTTTTACACAGAAAACAGAATGGTGGCAAATTTGCATCTAAAAACCAAATCTACTATTAGGAGCAAAAGTGAAACAAAATCTATGTAAACTTGACATTTACGTCACCCTTGCAGAAAAGTAAACTTTCATTTTTGAACAAGATTTCCACAAAGAACAAATAAGTAGCAACATTAGTACCCTAAATTTACACTAGGTTTGCTCAACTAGCAAACTTAGGCAAATCCGTTTTTTCGTCCAGTGCAAAACAAAGAAGTTGGAGCGATTTCACTTCATCCCCACCGAGACGTTTAGCGTAACACCTTTTAAAACTCAGTCTTCCAGCTGGTCTTAAATCTGACAAAGTTGAAAACCACTCTTGGTTGAGCTCGGTATCCATTAAGTGTCCCAGTCCCTTTGTGCCTTGCCAAGTTTTTGAAACATAATCTTGAAGGGTAGAATAACTGGAGATATTAACCCCAAGGGATCAAAGAATCTCGTAGCAGTACTGAGAATCAGTCTTCTTGTAGCTGGCTGAGCTTTCACACCCTTCAATATCATAGTCAAGTCACAGATCAGTTCATCTTGGATAGGGTTCCAAAGCATTCCCAAAACCTTACGCTCTTTCTCAGTACCTTGCTCCTCATCTACCTCCTGAACACATTCTTTACTGTTTGTAGCAAAGTCTCCACTGAAGGCTGAATCTTGTTTTAGGGATTGCAAAAGACTTGCTGAGTTGCTGTTCCACTTCCTCATGTTGAATCCTCTTTATTTGAGGCAAAGTTTTATCTGCTTCGACAAAGAAAACGCATTGTTCACATCCTTGGTCCCAGAAACAAAGTCATCTATATCTGTCTGGATTTGTTAAAACGTGGCTAAAGAAATTTCAAGTGCATTTTAACTATTTGACATCAAAGTGGAATGGGAAGCTGTTAAAAGTCACTAGCTGAAGCTAAACAATGACAGCATTATTGCTGGCAATAGACGGTAAAGTTCTCTCGCAGACGTAACAGGATTTTGCGATGAAATAAACAACATTTGAAACGTCCAGAAATTGTAGTCTTTTAGTCAGTCAGACCGTGAGGCCCACAGCTCAGTGTCGGCCAAAACAGATTAAGAATCCACAATCTTTGAGCACAGAATAGGCTAAGACAAAATCACCTGAACTAAACCCTCACGAAGCGTTTTTATGCTTGACACAAAGTATTCTAGTAACACGAGCTCAACCGCACATACCTGGTAGTAGCATTGACAATGAAGGGGCTAGCAATCACTCCAAATAAGACTCCTGTAAAATGAAGTAACTTAATCTCAGGTGATTCCTTATTGACATCATCTACCCATAGAAATCGTAAAAAGTCTCTGTGTTCTGGATCAATCTCAATATTCAAAAACGTTTTCTCAATGTCAGCAGTTACAAGTCCCAAAATTTCTGCAAATCACTTTGCACATGCTGATGTCAGCTGACTCAATCTTCAAAACATGTGTAGCACTTAGTTTAACAGTGCATGACTCTGTCAATGCTGGAACTGCAGCTGGTCCTGACAGTACCCACCCCAACTTGGTCTCAAGAGCTACGGGTCGAGAGGTGTCATGTCTTTGATTCGAACGGACACGGTTCAAAATGGCGCATAAGTGCGCATGCTCGAAGTGTATTGGCCGCTGGCCAAAAACACCACAACTCCTACCCACTAGCTAGTGCATGTAATATGGTAACTAATAAGGATCTGAAACGTTAAGTCAAGCACAACACGCCTATTCAAATAAGCACAGTCCTACCTGGGGGCTTCCGCACTCGGACCGGATATCGTCTAACAGGAACAGGTTCAGGAACAGGCTCACTTAAATTTGGTGGACTGCTGGTTGCAAGGTCAGCCACTGGACTTAGTGGCGGAACATCAGTCTCCAAGTTGGCTGCTGGCTGCTCACTGGCTTCATTCATCACGTTGCATAGCACGGCAGCAATTCCCACAGGGGATGAGTCACAAGCAAGCCTCAGTGGCAGACTGGGATCATAGTGTGTTAATACTTGCTCTGAGGTGATCATTTCTTTCACGTTGTAGAATGCTGTTTCGCATTGTTCCGTCCATTTCCATTGATGGTTGTTCTCTAACAACTGGTTCAAAGGATTAGACTAGAATCTGTTGTAGTAATTGACTAACCCCAGGAACGACCACACTTCAGCTACATTGCATGGGCGAGGTGCTTTCAAAACTGCTTCCACTTTCTCTGGTGACAAGTGGAGAGCATGACTGTCAATATCATGTCCACATAAGGTTATCTTATCCTTGAAAAACTGGCACTTTGTCTTGTTTTCTCTTAACCCATGAGCCTGTAAGCGACGTAAAACTTCTTCTAGGTTGGCAAGATGCTCTTCATCATTCTTTCCAGTGGTAGTCATATCATCAAGGATACAGCTTGTTCCAGACGTTCCTTCTAACACTTGATCAATCGTGCGCTGCCAGATAGCAGGTGCAGAGTTGATGCCAAACACTAGTCGGTTGTACTGAAACAGTCCCATATGGGTGTTGATAGTAAAGTATTTCTTTGAATCTTCTTCCATCTCTAATTGGCGATATGCTTGGCGGAGGTCAATCTTTGAGAACTGCACACCAGCAAGGTTTGCAAAGATGTCTTCAGTGCGAAGGAGAGGGTACTGCTCTGCTTGTAGTTCTGGATTCACTTTGATCTTCGCCACAAAGTCTGACAGAACCATCTTTCTTGGGGACAGACACAATCGGTGTGGCCCATTCACTCCACTTCACTTTAGAGAGAATACCTTCATTCTGGGGTCTCCGCAGTTCTTCCTCCACCTTCGGCTTTAATGCATACGGCATCGGTCTGGCCTTGAGGAAGCGTACTTGGCTATCCTCGTTAAGAGTTAACTTCCCTTTGGCTGATGTAAAGGTGCCCAATTTATTTTCAAAAACATCTGAGTACTTGTCTAGCATAATGTCCAAACGCTCTTTAATCTTTAATCTTTAATCACAGTTCGTAACCATACATAACTGATACAAATGAACTAATACTAA
>CALNXK010000036.1:1112500-1167500 GCA_942486035.1 Porites lobata
CTACCTTAAGCATTGCCTTAAAATTAGTGCCACTCCGAAGACTAAATCTAGCCAATACACCCCGTGGTAGAATAATTATACCGGACTCCAAATGCAGTTATCCTATTTTGTTCTTGGCATATCTTATGAGAAAAGAGTGCAGTTATGTTTTATGCAGAAAAATACCGTGTGGGATAACGGTTTTTTGATAAGCATGGCTTAAATTTTAATCACCTGCATGCCAATAATAATAATAATAATAATAATAATGATGAATGAAAGAAGTTCTACAGAACTTTCATAGTGTATAGATTGTGTTTGAATAATTTGGATATTTAATCAGTCCAATACTGCAAGCAAAACAGCTGATCATGTAAATCAGAAAAAAGTTGCTCAAATTGTTAGAAAATCATTTGATTTTAGTAATGGTCTTATAATAATACAAGAATTTCACCAAATCATATTATTCACAGTAATATAATAATAATAATAATAATAATAATAATAATACAAGCATTTAACCAAATCAGTGGATAGCAGATTTGCTTCCATAACTTGAAAAGCTTTTGGCTACTTATAGGATGAGAGTAAAACTGGGGTGCCATTTCAAGCTAGTTTTAGGCGTTTAACAGTGAATGAAGCACCTGTAAAATAAAATACATGTACATGATGCTAAAAAGGTGACAAAATTGACCTTATAAGTGTCTGTGAAAGCACACCATTATTGTAGCTAAGTGTATTTTCACAATAAACTCTTATTGTATTGTATTGTATTGTTCACTGCTGGGTAAAAAAAAGACGAAGTTGTACCCAAATCATAGAAATGCACAGAGCTTTCGCATAGTAACACATTTTATTTACAAACGATATTTTTATATAACTGATTTGGTCAAAAATGAATCATATCTCCCCTTGGGGCCAGTGAATAGCACTAGATACACTATATATGGCGAGGTGCAAATATATATTCACTGCCTATTTTGGGTAGTGGATAATATTTATCAGATGGAAACAAGTTCTTATAAATCATTATTTGAGGAATATCACTTATCATAATAATTTGAAGCTAATTTTATTTCCTGTGGTTGATGTTCTGCCAATTAGTAAGGATTCGATGTCACACCTGCATTGGGAGTGATGTGTACGTGTTGTTATCTTACAACCATTTGCCAATAGTATCAGTTGAAACTAGAAAGAGTATATTTGAAGTATACCACTCAAACGGAGTTACGTTTACCCTGTGCCAACCTTAGATAATCATGAACCAGCTAGTGTTGATTTGTACTTTCGAGCCCAATGTATATTCTTATACACGTATGAATTTAATTCGTCTCACAATGTATGTGCTTTTTATTTAAAGGCATACATTTTGTGATACATGCAGTGCCCTGCAGTGGCCAATGGAACTTACTTTTTACTGTACAGTGTATATTAAAGATAATAAAGTCATTTTATTCTTGAAATTTTGATTGGTGTCTAAATTGTGTGTCAGTCAGTTATGGTACCAAATAAAAATAAGAAATATGTGGATAATGATGTTTTGATCAAATTTGCTATCTTGAGCGATAGTTTAAAAAAGTGATATTTTAATAAACTTAACAGTATCGAAAACTGCTTTATGGTAATATTTGCCATCCTGAGCAAAGATAAGGAAGAATTGATATTTGATCAACTTTGCTACAATTGGGAAACGTATGGGAAACTACTGTTTTGATGATATCTGCCACCCTGAGCAAATTGAGAATAAGGTGGTATTTGGCCAAATTTGCTACCCTGAGCAAAACAGTGGAAAACGACTATTTTGATCATATTTGCCACACTGAGCAAAGATACAGAAGAAGTGATAATTTGACCTCATTTACTACACTGGGCAAAACATAATTAAGATGATTTTTTTGCTCAGATTTACTATCCTGGCCAAAACGTTTGAGAAATGAGTTTTGGTCAGATTTACTACATTTAGCAAAAATGTGGGAAATTACTACTTTGACCGAATTTGCTAAAGAGAGCAAAAGAGTTCAAAAATTCATCTTCGATCGCTTTTGCCCATTTGGGCAAAAACTTGACAAATGTCAGTTTTACTATCAAGTTTGACACCCTGTAAATGCCTTGATAAAGTAAAGGCTGTCCATCTTTTTACACACGGGGCGAATTTGAGGCAAATACGGCATTTACCACCTTTGCCGCAAAATTGAGCAAAATTAACAAATGTGGCATTTGCGGATGGTTTGCTCCAAATTTGCTATAGAGGTAAATCCGTTTTTTTCGTCCAGTGGCAGATGCGTCGGAAAAGGCGTACGGGGCCGTTGTTTACATGAGAGCCGAGTACGAGTCAAGAGTAGAATGTGAGATTGTGGCGTCAAAAACCCGAGTCGCTCCGTTGGATGAGCAAACGATACCGCGTCTAGCACCCCTGTCTAACTTTACTGCGTCAAGATTGCAGAAGAGTGTGAGACAAGGTTTAGAAAACGTTGTGAAAGTTGATGACGTGGTCAATTGGACGGATTTTATGATTTCTTTGTGGTGCATTAGAAACACTGATAAGGAATAGAAACAATTTGTGGAAAATCGCGTGAGCGAAATCAGACAAAATGCACCGCGTAAGCAATGGAGGTATTGTCCTACGTAAGAAAATCCGGCTGACATTACATCAAGAGGAATTAAGGCCACTGCACTCAAAGAAAGCAGTTTGTGGTTACATGGTCCAGAATTCCTGTCTAAGGAAAGCGCCTACTGGCCAATCCAGTCTGTAAATGTAGAAGTCAAGGAGCTGAGTCAAGAGTTTTGCGAACTGAAATCAGCCAAACCTACAGTCTCTAGCTTATTGAACACTTTACTTTCACATTTTTGGAAACGTTGGCAGAAGGAATACTTAACAGAATTACGTGTTCATTACAATTGCAATTCGAGTAACAAGAAGCCAACGATTAAGATCGGAGATGCTGTTTGCGTCTACAAGGACAAAGCGCCGAGACAACTTTGGAGTATGTTTGAGGAGTATAGGAGCCGTCAATATCTCTCATTACAGGACGAGATGGCTACCACAGAGGAGCTGTTGTAACAGTGTGTAGTGGAGATCGAGTCGTGGAGATGACAAGACTCCTAAATAGGCTTTACCCTGCGGAAGTCGAATCACAAGTGCGGGAAGAGCGTCAGAACAGAAACACTAATTTCCCTGTTACCTTGAGTTTGTGGGAAATGCATGCCGAACAGGAGCATGTTAGTGAACATTATGATTAACTTAAAGAACAGCGAACTCTTTTGCTTTCATTTGTTATTTTACTCGTTTCGTTATTGATTGACCTGTATCAATCAAATATACTTTCAAGGGAGTGAACAACTAAAGCTTAAAGGAACCGGTTGTATCACACATAATTTGTGACATACTTTAAAAGACAACATTGATTGCCTTAACTCCTGTTAGGATCGCTAGATTTTTAAGCAAGGAAAAATAATACGATTAATTGTGAAAAGTGGCCACTATTTTCTGGGACTCTACGCTTTATGCACGAAAGAAATGGAAAGTACCTTTTAAAGGTTACGTTAGTTTGCGGTCAGTGCGAGAAGCACTCGCCTGGGATTAATTTTGCAAGAGTTTTCCTTCTTTTACCCGCGTTCTTATACAACTCAACATGTTCTAAGCACCCAGTTATGTTCCACTAAGTACCTAAGACTACTAAATGAGGGCCTGATTAAATAAGCCAGGCTGGTCAGGCTACTGAAGCTGAAAAAAATTCGCAAGGGGGGAGAAACGAAAATGATAAACTCAAGGCAAATTACTTTAATAAGGAATTTTCAGCGCCAATCAAAGACCGAGTCTAATTGTACAGACACATTCCTATAACTATTAATTAAATGCGCACTTAGAAGCTTCGACCATAAGGCCACCAGCCTGCGAATACATCCTTCTCACCTCGCTCCTCACCGCTAGGGATGTTTCGCAAGTCTTTCCTGTGACACGTTCCTGGCGGCGAGAAGCAAGGAGAGACGGCTGTGTTCGCAGGCTATAAGGCCACAAGTTCCTGTCTAGCAAGGAGAAGGTGCCGGGCTTAAACTGACGTATTTCCCCGAGGATGCAACTTTTTTTACAACCAGTTTGCTGAATTCCCACATTTGATTGTAGTTCTCTATTCTGAAAAGGAAATCATCTGGCTCAGAACTGGAACTGCTTCCGGCAACCTGTACCATCTCGCCTATACCAGAAATGTAAGATCCGACAGCAAATACGTAAATTTGGACTCCCAATGCCTTCAGTCTGTCGGCTGCGGGTTTGGTCTCGCGCTGTTTGACATTTGATTGGCCGTCAGTGATAAGTAAAACATTCTTATCATTGGCAAAACGTCCACCTGGAACAAATAAAATATGCGATTTATTAGAGAGGCAGTCATGGAAGTATATCCTTTGCGGTGTTAATTAACTAAACGCTGTGGCTATATACCGGGAAGCCCAGCCTCTTGACACACGTTTTTTTTTCCTTTTCTTTTTTTTTTTTTACTCGACAATTTGGCTGGGTGCCCTAGGAACCAAAACCAGCTTCGCTGCGAAGCCACCCTTGTTTTTAATAATTCTGTTAACTGAAGATGGAATACTTTCAAGTCCTCAGTGAAACGAATTTCGGGAATATTTCCACATAGTTTTCACACTGGCGGGAATTTAGTCACAGCGAAACATATACCTTGCAAAGATTCCAAAAACAGGTTCATGGCCTCTGCTAATCCTGCTTGAGTGTTGGTGCTGCCAGCGGGGTACTTTATCATGGTAAACTTTTGCTCCGCTATAGAGTATGGTAAAAACTTGAAGTTCACGCTGGCTAAGGAGGAGAAGGTAACTGCAGCATACTTCTCGTCAATCCCTTCTTCGACCGCTACTGCATTTGCAGTCTCCATCAAATTCTTCATTCCTGCGTTTCCTTTTTTAAATTCGCAGTCACCAACTGACCCGGAACCATCTATGACGATCACATTATCAATAAGGGTACCCACTTGCCTCTTGCGGCGTGTATTCGTCGGCTTTATAGACAAAAACTTAGTGATAAACTTATCTGCAGTGACGTTGATGGAGGGGACTGTTTCAAACTCTGCAAAAGAAAAACAAGATTTAAAATCAAGAGGACCAAGAAACAGTCTGGATAACTTTATAGAGAATTTGAAACGACTAAGAGTTTAATTCATGCTATGGAATTTTGCATTGGACTCACATAATATACGACTTACTATTATATAAAGGTTCTCGTTGGAACTCGTTACTGACAAAACCTGTATCGTGATTAAGTTGATTTTACTATCAATAAATGGTTATATATAAGAACCAAGAGGGTAAAACGAATCTTAGAAACTATTGGAGTTGTTCCAACGGTCTTCTAAAGCTGCGATATTGAAAAGGAGACGGCTGTGGGGACGAGATGTCAGCTGAAGCTAGCACGAATGAAAGTCACAACACACGGCTTGGAAAAAAAATGACTTACTCGCATAGAAGGGATCCTTTGGGTTATCAGGCAAATTGGTCACTTGTGCCTTTTTTGGGTGCCAAACATGGGCTGAACTCTGCTTGTTGTAAAGAAAAAAAACAAGGACGGACACCACGGTGGCAAGTCGAACCGTAGATCCTGACATCTTTGAACTTAGCTCCAATCTTCCAACTTACTTATGAACCTGAAGAAAGCTGTTGAGCTTTTAAAGAGAAACGAGACATGTTTGTGTTAAGTGATAACTTCTTTTGCAGCTGATCACTCCTACGAACGTGTTTTAGCTTATGAGGAACTGACCCGTTACAGTGTTTAGTGCGCTCGCGGTACATCTTTAATTACTGCTACTTCCCAGTGTTCTTATCATTCTCATTTTTTTTTTTTTTCGCCTTTTTCTTTTGCATTAAATCCATTGCTCTTGGCTAGACAGTTTGATACATCAATATAATTAAAGTAAAACTCGGTTTTCCCCTGGGCCTCGTGATTCGCTAACAACAAACTCCATGACGGATGTAAAAATTTTAACGCGAAATGCAGCGCAATCTCATGGAAGATCATCTCTGCCTGAACCGCTTACCTGTTTTGTTGTTTAAATTTTAGATCTTACTTCTCTTTTCAACGCTTGAAAAAGACGAGGCCTCTATCAGCAACCCAGCTACACTTTACTGAAAAACACTGCTAGTTGTTTAGGTAAATCATTCATCGAGCATCAACTTGATGTATTTTAGAAACCAAATCAGATAATTTTAAAAGATCTTTCATTTCTTGTGTTAATACAGCTCTATCTAAAGGAACAATTTGGCAGAAATAGTCACGAAGCGTTAACATAAAGTATGAGTATTGTGTTAACAGCCGCCGTTTGTCTGGAACGTTAACTCCCGCATTTTTTTTCAGTGTTGGTTCTGGCCCATCCCCCGCGAGGTTTTTCTTCACCGGGAACTATGGTTTAACCAACATTTGCAAATTCCAATACGATCCAGAAATGATAGACGAATGACCACTTCATACAGCGCAGAGTAAACAACTACAGTTATCCGCAGTGAATGACGAAAACGTACCTAGGAAATTTGACAAGAAAATAACACTACTAGAGCAATGTTTAAATCTTATCACGCAGTTCAAATACATGACTGAATTTCAGTGTATTTCTTTCAAACAGAGGACAAGTAGACCCGAGATCACTGCGGCTCTTGCTAATTTTTCCTCCCGTGTTCACGAGCCAGAACTGATTTATACCCTAGCCTATTTAATTTCGGTAAAGTATGTTAAAATAACTCGAGTTGTTGTTCAAGTGACATTTTTCTTGGCGCTCAATGTAGCTGCTTAAAGCTGTCCTCATTTACTCAAGAAGATATAAAAACTAATATATAGATTTAGCCAGGGCAAAAAGCGAAACTCTAGTTAAAATCGTTTATAGTTTACTAAACAAAATATAAAATCATGTAACGCCAAGCTGCGAAGACAACGAAAACAGCCAAAAAAATCAGTGGGTCTAACTAGCCAAAAAAAAAACTTTGCACGTGTAGCACACTTTTTTCTAATTAGCAAAAACAAAAATTTGGACGCTCTTTTTGTACATTTCTTTGCCGTTGTTTTTGCACGACTACAACGTGAAACTTCCAGAAACTTCCTAATTACACGTTTTATGGAGGAAATGTTGTATGGGTTTTTTTCGCGCTGCCGCTCATTTTCATCTTGGTGGCAGCTAGCATTTCCCCTTTTACTCACCACCGCTATAAATTTTTTATGTTTTTCTTCCAACGAAATTGGTCTCCTTTGGTTTATCTCTCGCTCTAGCTCTTTCTCTGTTATCCACTTTAATGTAGAAAATGAAATTAAGTCGAAAGAAAGAATCGGCTTTTGTTGTTTTTATATCTAAAAGGCCGGGAAGCTATGCGATTTACCGCCGAAACACGTGGGTGCTTGAAATGCAACATCTCATCCCGGCTTTCATGAAGCGGTGGACGTACGTACGGACTACCCCGTACCGACGATTTTCTCAGAACCAAAATTTCTTGGATGTATAGATTACCAAATTTTCTTACCCCATTGTGCTCCGCTGCGCGCGAGATCTCCGCTAGAACTCAGAAAGTTGACAAAACTTTTAGAAAACCAAGAATATAGTCAGACACTCTAACAAGTTAGCATTCGCATACGCCTCTTTGTTTGTGTGTTGTAAAGCCCCGTTTATATGGAGAAAAGTTGTCTCTTAATTCCCTAGACAAGAGTTGATAATAGCGCTCGCGCATGCTAGGAAAAAAAAAATAACGCAGGAAAAATTTCTGCGTCTTTCAAGACAAATAACTCGGTATGTTTTATCGGCGCACCATAAATCTTTTATTTCTAGAAAGTAGATTTTCCTAAGCTTTAAACAGAGACCAGATAAAAATCTGTACTTTGAATATTCCCGGACTTATGATTTTGGAGGGTTGTAAGTTTGCTTATAAGACAATTAAATTTTACGCAGAATGACCTGTGCGAAACTTCGGACAAAAAACGATCGAATTTCAATATCTATTGCAATAAAGTTGGGATTTCAAATTCTTTATGCAGTAGAATAGTTTAGTTCACTATTTTCAAGTTAATTTACGCTTATGCAATCGAATTGAGTTCAAAATACTTTTCGTGAATTACGGTAATTCATGACATTTCAAAACAAATTGAACAGCGCGCGCGTATAGGTAAAATCTTTGCTCCTTGGCACTTAGCGATAGCTATAACTAGTAATAAATACATTACAAAACATGAAAAGTACAGTTCAGAATTGAGATCACCTTCCATAAGAATTGATTATTATTATTATTACTTTTGTAAGAAAGAAAGCCGAGAAATGTTGTCTTGCTCCTTGCTTACCTTTTCTATCTACGGCGACGACTTGGTATCTTCAGTAATGCCTCGCTACTGTGGCTATGGAAGAGACAATACAGTTATCAGGGAATGTAGCTCCTTTTATAGCGAAAAATTGGCGTAAACATCACGTGCACGAAAATTCACGAAAAAACAGCTCTCTTAATTATTCAAATCACCGCTGTGATTGAGTTAAGGTTCATTAGGTACCTTTTAGAGGAGGTCAAACTGATGTCTTGAACCACTTCCTACGTCCTATCCACTTCCTATGATTTCAAGCATATGCCTTTCTTTTATCGTGGTTATAATAAGATACCAATTGCAATCAACATTTTCTCGCTTTGTTTACAAGCATAATCTTTGTACCGTGTTGCCGTTTGTTTAGAGATAACACTCAATGAAATTTCAGTTGCATCAAAATAGAATCAACTAGGAATTTGAGCATACGCTCGAAAGCATACGAAGGTTTTGTTCCCGAGGCCATAGTGCAAAATGAAATATTTTGGACTACTAACAGAGTTCGTTGGAAACATCAAGCTGTACTTTTGATTACATGCCTTCGAAGTGAAACATTCTGGCCATTAGAACGAATACGCGATTTTGTGGGTAAAACGATTTAACGACACCACAAAAAGAAAATGAAGGGAAAAAGAGTGTAGAACTCTTAACAAAACAAATACCACCATTAAAATCGCGGTTTATTCAGTGACATATTTAAAATGTAGATAATAGCATTTAACTGCTACCAAAAAAATGCATTAAAAAGGAAATCTGTCTTAACCAACTTCCTGAAAATTTCCACACCTTCATTAAAGCGCGATTGTCGCGGAAGCTCTTTTCACAAGTGCGGAGCTGTCGCATGAACTGAGTGAAGCTATATTTTAAAAGTACCGGATAGATGTTTCCAAACAAGTCTGTTAGTATTCTAAAGATTTTCATTTTGCACTATTGAAAAAAATTCTTTTTGACCAAGTGGCCTCAAGAACCAAACCTGTCTATGTTTTTGAGCATATATATGCTTTTTCTAACTGGCTCTATTTTTGATCCAATTGAAGTTTTGTTTAATGTTCTGTCTAAACAAACGGCAACACGGTACGAAGATTATGCTTGTAAACAAGGCGGGAAAACTGTTGATTGCAGGTGGGTGACACCTCATTACAGCCAATTCTGTTGGCTTCGACAACTTGAAACTTCTCTTAACTAATTTTAGTTGTCTCAAAAATAAAACCAGACAAGCAAAGCATACGCTCAAAAGCAGAGGAAGTCGATATTAAGTGCTTGAAGACATCAGTTTGACCTCCTCTAAAAGGTACCTAATGAACCTTAACTCAATCACAGTGGTGATTTGAATAATTAAGAGAGCTGTCTTTTCGATGATAGCTCTTCCGCAAATTTTCTGCACCTTCAGTGGTCTCAGCACATAAATCACATCTCTCTGAGAGCAAACCGTACTTCTTGGCCTTATTCGCCGAGAGGGGATAAGAATGGAGGGACGAGAAGAACAGAAAAGCAACGACTGCACTCTGAGTTCGTTACCAGCAACATTTTTAGTTTCTGGTTTTATTCTTCTGCGTTGAGTTGATAGTATACATGTATATTTAGCCGATTTTTTTGAAAACGAGCCTAACGAAATTTGCAGTCATTTGATTGAAAAAGGGACAAGAGGCCGGTTGTTAATATTGCGCCCGAGAAGCTCGAAATCACAGTAACTAAGGAAACGGAAAGGAGATAAAAAGAGCCAGGAGGATGAAAGAAGGAGAATAATAAATTATTCCTTCTAACGCGCTATTTACAAAGACAGATCAATAACGCTTTAAAATCAATATTTTATTCTCTATAAGTCTTAGTGCGTAGAACTCTTAACAAAACAAATACTAACGTATAAAATCTCGGCTTATTCTTTGACATATTTAAAATGTAGATAGCATTTAACCGCTACTAAAACACTGCTTAAAAAAGGAAATCTGTCTTAACCAACTTCCTGAAAATTTCCACACCTTCATTAAAGCGCGATTGTCGCGGAAGCTCTTTTCACAAATGCGGAGCTGTCGCATGAACTGAGTGAAGCTATATTTTAAAAGTACCGGATAGATGTTTCCAAGCAGAGTCTGTCAATATTCCGAAGATTTTCATTTTGCACTATTGAAAAAAATTCTTTTTGACCAAGTGGCCTCAAGAACCAAACCTGTCTATGTTTTTGAGCATATATATGCTTTTTCTAACTGGCTCTATTTTTGATCCAATTGAAGTTTTGTTTAATGTTCTGTCTAAACAAACGGCAACACGGTACGAAGATTATGCTTGTAAACAAGGCGGGAAAACTGTTGATTGCGGGTGGGTGACACCTCATTACAGCCAATTCTGTTTGCTTCGACAACTTGAAACTTCTCTTAAGTAATTTTAGTTGTCTCAAAAATAAAAACAGACGAGCAAAGCATACGCTCAAAAGCATAGGAAGTCGATATTAAGTGCTTGAAGACATCAGTTTGACCTCCTCTAAAAGGTACCTAATGAACCTTAACTCAATCACAGTGGTGATTTGAATAATTAAGAGAGCTCGTGTCTTTTCGATGATAACTCTTCCGCAAATTTTCTGCACCTTCAGTGGTCTCAACACATAAATCAGATCTCCCTGACAGCAAACTGTACTCTTGGCCTTATTCTTCGCCGAATCTGTAGAGATATCAGTGACACTGAAACCAGGAAACGTTTAGACTGCTCAATTGTTCTACGCTAAACAAGAGATCAGAATTGTTTTTCAAGAGGTCCAACAGCTACGGGAAAAGGTTAATGAACATGAGGCGGAATGCATTGATTCACAGGAAACAAATCAAGACATGGAGAAGTCGATATAAAACTTTATGAGCATGCTTCAAGTTTTGTCAAATATCTTTGTGAGAAGATGACGTTAAATGAGGAAAACTACGTAACGTATCTATTAAAAAAAGTTAACACGAAAAATTAAGGCCATCATGGATCAACGAAGATTACTTGATGGCAAGGTAAGCGAGGCAGAGGCGCGAGAGGCAAGATGACATCGTTTAAGGGTACAATTTTGTAAAATAAAACAAAAATTCTGAAAAACAGGACAAACTGTGTAATATTAGGAAAATACACTTTTTTAAGCATTAACTCAGATGGTTAACCAATTAAATCAACCATTTTCTCTTAAGCGTAGTGCACTAGATCACACAGTAAAGAATGTCACTTGGGAAAAGCTTTGGTAGCTTCCAATTTCCAGCAACTTTTGTATAAAAATGTAATTAATTTTCATGATCGAGAAATTATCATTAAAAAATTGCCTAGTTCTCCCCAAAACTAAGCAGAAAATTTCTGTTAAGACAAAGTCCTAGGCGATAGCTATAGCTGTGTGTCTCGTGTTCAGTGAATACAAGGCCCAATGGTTGAGCTTTGCCGAATCATAAAAAGCTGAGCTAGCCCCCTTCAAAAAATGGGAAAAGTGGTTTTATTAGCAGCACCGTTTGATGCGCACTCTTAATTATCAGGGAGACTATAGAAAGAGCGTTGCAGCGTGTAGTGCGTAAGGGCGATATTTTACGAAGGTTTTAAAATTTCAAAATCTACGAAGGTTTATATGCTAGAGAGCTGTGCATGGGAGGTAAGAGCTTTTTCCCCTTCGCAATTTCAAATCCTTCTAATTTTCGGTGGTCGTAGCGATAGTTTCTTTTGAGGTATAAGCCTCAAAATTCACCAAAAAAAAGAAAAAAAATTCCCTTGTCACCTTATTCTAGACTGGTGGTTGTGGCGCGTGACACTTCGTTTAGGCCGCTAGTACGAATTCACTGAATATTTACGTTTTCCCTTTTTGTTCATCTAATTAACCCTATTCAGACTGGGCTTTTTTGGTCAATCTGTCAATCTGTGACTGGGGGCGGGGCTCTACCCCCCCTCTGTAACTCTGGAACCAATAATGCTAGGGTCATGAAATTTACATACAATGATTATCTCCGTACAAAGAAGCCCCACACTCAGTTTTGACTTGCCACGCCCAACGATGACGTCACAGTGACGTCATATTCCGATTTTTCAATGTTTCTTATTATTTTTCCACTTAGATACGTAAAATATCAATAATATTGGTAAAGTCATCTCTTTGTTAACCTTTCTTATGAACTAGTAACAAGGAAACACTTGTACAGCGAGAAAAAGCAATAGGAAGCAATAAAATTTAAAATTTGAAATGGTTGTCCGCCATCTTGGATCCACCTTCTTGGACCTGCCATCTTGGATTTCCGTTTTTTTGTTAAAATTATAAGTATCAAACTAATGTTTATTACCCAAACAAATGACTTTGGAAGTGTTATTTGGAAAATAGAGCAGCATATGTGTCAAAGCAAAAAAGTGACAAATTTTGCCCCACCCCTCCTCCCCCAAATATTCTATGTTGAAACATTTTGATGTAATTCAAAAACTAGTCCCAAGCAAAGACTATTTTAACAACAAAAAGCACTATAAGTGTAAAAACGCGATCTTAAAACAAAAAAAATCACCATTTTTTAAATTTTCCAAAACCTATGTGTCAGAAACTGGTTGCCATGGCAACATGATTAATCACATGGACATGGTAATTATACCAAAATGTTCCTGGATAAATTTTAAGAAAAGTCAGAAAATTTGAACGTCATAGCTCTTTCGGTGTAGGAGTTATCACGATTTTGCCGGAGGGGGCTTCGAAAAGCCCCCCCCCCCCCCCCCCCCCCAGTCTAAATAGGGTTAAGTAAATCGAAAGAAACGGAAGATGAAAATTGGGAGCTTATCAGAAAGCAATTAAGACACTTCTGGTTAATTTAAAGTAATTTCCTTTTTTACTTCACATATTTTATTTAGTTTCATAACGTTACATTTAAGGGAAGGAAATTGGGATTCAATTCAATCTTGTTGATAACACTTGAAGCAACATTGCAATTGTATTTCAGCTTGAACCTGAAATTAGATAAGAAAACCAATTTTTTTATAATTTTTCATATATGTGTTATTAATGGATTTAAAAGTATCGTCCATACAATTTTTGAGGTCAGTCTGTTGGCAAGGATAAAGTTCTACTTCCTTAAAACGTTATTATAAAATGTAATTAAAATGAAAAATTCTCTATCGACAAACAGTTTCTGACTCTGAAAACGTTTCAAAAATGTATTGCTGGTTTTCAGCTGACGTCACGGCGGCCATGTTCGTTGGTGGACGAAAACGAAAGATAATCTTTCTGCTGGGAACAAAGCTCTTTCTACACGCAAATTTTGCGAAGAAAACTTTTATGGTTTTGTACACCAGCATGGTAGCCTTGTCACGTGGTTGAAAACCAGCAATAAAAAATGTTTGATCCGTAAAACTCTCGAGACTTCACTGGCATTTGTAAAAAGCAAGGTTTGTCGATCGAAGCACTGACGTCTTGTTCCATTTTTGAACACTTCTTCAGTTCTGAATAGAGGCAATGTATGGAAGATCACGTGTAAACGTTAGATTTGAACCTTGCTCAACTTTCACGCTCACGCGCAGCCTATAATTCATACATCGCCTCTGTACAACTTACGTGCGTGCGCACGTGAAAATAACAAGACAGTAGAAATCAATCCTAACTTGACTAATATGTGCTTACCAGCACACGAATCCTCGCAGTCTTCAAGTGTCTTAAAGTTATTGGCATTGCCCTGACATCCACCATAAGTGAAACGTTCACATTCATGGGTGCGTGGGTTGTAAAAAGCCGAGGAATCGCCGCCTTACAGGGTCCAGTTTTTGGAGGTAGGTTGCAGTGTCCTATTTCACTGTCGCCTGAAAAAAAACGCCAAATAGTAGGTCGAGCTTGTTTTCTCGAATAGAGCTTTTAGAACCTTATTTAAAAGTGTCGACTGAATGATTTCTCTCCTATCTTTCGTCCAGCCGTGTCGGCGGTCTCTAGAATGCGGCCCAATTTCCGCACTTACTCAATTAAACGCCTCAGCGTTCATTAATTTCTTAACGTTTCTGAGATCAAGGGCGACGTTTGTTCCAAATACAAATCTCTTAAATCACTGACAACAATTCCGGTGAAAAGTTCATGGCTATAGATAAATAAATATTATGTAAAACATATATAAAATGTTATGCAAAACAGAAAGATGTTTCAAGTTCCAAAGTGGTGCTTTTTTGTTAAAATGAAATCGTAATTGTCTTTTCATTACCGAGTTGTACTGAGTTTTCTTTCCTATAAAACTCTAAAAAGCCGCATTCTTCTGATTAGGTGACTGGAGGGACTTAAGGTTGGTTAACTGCATTGGTATGCACATCGCAAATTGTTAGGAACGACAAGTTAAGGCAGAAGTTATATCGCTTTGTTTAAGACAGAGAATTATACACTTACGCATGCATGACATCTTGCACTCTTCAACAGTCTCAAAGTTGTTCGCGTTTCCCTGACATCCACCATATATGAAACGTTCACAATTATGAGTGCGCGGGTTGTAGTAATACCTATGAATGATGGCCATACAGCGTCCCTTTTCGGGAGGGAGGTTGCAGCTTGCCTCTTGACTGTCTGAAAGGGAAGCTACACAGCACAATCTGGTAAGAAACACATCACAGACAAACTCTTCACGCTTACTGGCGCAAAAGGCCTTTGCTAGGTTTCACTATTCATGATTTCTTGACTTGCGTTCCCTGCAGGGCTAAGCAATTGGTTTTCACCCGTGCCGTTCAAGTTGAAACTGCAGTAAGTCAAGCACCCGGAACGAGGAGAGCCAGTGTTTCCTAGCGCGAGATTTCGGGAACACGTGGCTCTTTATACAGCAGGGTTATAGAGTACTAAAGTGTGACGTCAAAAAAATGAAATTTCTGAAATTATGGGATTTGACAGAATATTCTGAAAGAACAATGTCCAAGAGGCCTACTTGCCAAAAATGAGCATTTGGGGGCAAATTGTCTCTGAGATCGTAGCCCAGTTATGCTTACAAAACTCCATACAAACCCTTCTAAATTTTTTTCGGGTCGACCCAAAAAAAAATTGTAAGGGTTTGTATGGAGTTTTCTGAGTATAACTGGGCTACGATCTCAGAGACAATTTGCCCCCAAATGCTCATTTTTGGCAAGTAGGCCTCTTGGATATTGTCCTTTCAGAATATCCTGACAAATCCCATAATTTCAGAAATTTCATTTTTATGACGTCATCACTTTAGTACTCTATCAAACCTGAGTTTTACCCTCCCGCCCCCTTGCCCATGAGCATTCTTACCAACACCCTAGAAGACGTACAGTGTAGGAGCATATCACTGATACTTTCTGCTAGTTTAGGCGCTATCTGTATGATCGAGATTTCCGGAATTTCGAAACGCGAGAAAATGAGCGAAATTTGCAAGAAATGTTTCGAGTAATACTGAAAAGTGGGAAATTCTCGACAACAAACCTTCAAGCTGAAAATTTCGAAAAAAGGTTCAGGTAAATTTCGGCCTCACGAGTTTTTAATTCCCTCTTATGTAACTTGGGATAAACTTGTACAAGTAAAAAGCAACTTTTCTTATTTTATTAATTAATACGCAGACTTTTTACTTTTTCAAAAGAATTTTCGTTTCCCCAAATGGAAAGTGACGTATGCGAGAAAAAGAAAAAAAATTGCAATTTGTCCTGCGACAAGGCATTTTAGGTCGTTTTAACCCACGTGTTCAGCGCTATGCAATTTCTTAGGCAAATTTTTTTTTTTTTTTTTTACATGATTTAATCCCCGCGTGACTTTTTCGGTACCGCAGCAGCAAAATGGCCGCCGTTTCATTGTTTTGTACACCAAATAAAATGGCCGCTGTGACGTCAAGTGAAAACAATCTTTACATAGATAATACAGAGATACTCACGCAAGCATGAAGCCTTGCACTCCTCAAGAGTCTTGAAGTTATTAGCATTGCCGCGGCATCCACCATAGGTGAATCGCTCACAGTTATAGGTGCGTGGGTTGAAGTAATAACGAGGTATGGCTGCCTTACAGGGCCCAGACTTTGGAGGTAGATTACAGCTTTCTACTTCAACGTCTGATCGAGGAGCTTAAAATGAGGAATTGTTAAAAGAGACCTTTAGTTTCGAGGACGAGATTTGACTCATATTTTTTTCGTTTTTTCTCAGAAACTAATAGACATCCGCTAAATCTCAATTTTACTTTTTGCACCAGAAATATTAAGAGGGATATTTCTATTGAGGGAGGTTAAGCCCTCTCAAGAACGCATAATGATAAAACTTCTACCATTTGAAAGCCTTTTTTCGCCAATACGACATTTTCGTCAAAACCTGTAGCAGAACGTCAAAGGCTATGGCGTTTCCCGCCAAAATGACGCAGCCTAGTTCACGCGCGCTCTACTCAGTATCAAGAAAAGTTCGTTCGCGTAGTCGTCCTCGCTTTAGAATCTAATGCTCTCTACTAACAATGTGGCCAGCATCGAATGACCAATGAGGCAGAAATATTATTGTTTGAGATAAGAAAAATTACATTCTATATAGCAATCAAATGTTCATAGCGATCTTACGTGCGCACGACTTTTCGCAGTCTTCAAGAGTCTTGAAGTTATTTGTATTGCCCTGACATCCACCATAAGTGAAACGTTCACATTCATGAGTGTAAGGATTGAAGAAATACCGAGGAATCGCAGCCTTGCAAGGTCCTGTTTCAGGGGGGAGATTGCAGGTTTCCAGTTCACTGTCAGCTGAAAAAAGAAATGAAATCGTCTCCAGGTTTATATAGAGTGAGCAGGCCAAACCAAATTTAACGAGATGAAATTTAGCAAAATTCAGATGTAAACCAAAAACATCAATGGCTTAATGTACGGATGAAAAAAATCGAAAAGGATTAAAACAAAATATCATTTTGGCCTTCTGAAAAACTGTTTAGGAGGACAATTTTCAATCTATCTTCTTCTGTAAAGCTGCTGTCGGTTGCTTGTAAATTTAAACAAAATTTCTGGGATACAATCATCTACAAGTAATTACTTTGCTGATGTTTAGCTCCATAGAAAGTAAGTATATAGATTTCAAAATTGTAACGGTACTTTTGAAAATGTATGTTGAGTAGCATGCGAAACGTCAAGTTTATAAAAATGACTACGTTGAATATGTTTATCACCACTGTTTGGGTTCTATTACTCACGCAAGCAACGATGGCCCAAGAACAAAAGTCTTTACGAGGAAGGGCGTGTCAGTCTTGACGAGGGAGATTCTAGTTTAATGAAGCTATAATCATTCTTAAGGAACTCTTCGCTCTGGGCTATTTCAAGATATTTTAAGATTCACAATAGCGAAAATTCATATATGATTAAATCATATGGAATTAGAATTATTTTTCAAAATCATTTTTAAGAAAGTTTATATCCAAATATGCGACGAGGTTTTTTCAGTCAAGAAATACTTGCCTAAACTAGAACCTATATGGTGGATTTACTCCTTTTGACACTCTCTTACCCTTGAAGAAATCAAACACTGGAGGAAAAAATGGTTTGCACAATTTTGCTCCTTGCAAATATTTCTTTCAACAAGTTAGTGGTAGTAAATTTTCAGATGATAGTAAAAATTGTAACAGTAGGCTCCGTGGCTTGTCAGTAAGTGAATTACTAATATAACTAAGATAATCTGGTCTTCTGGTTTGCCTTTAAATAATGCATATTGGTTTCTTACCCATGCATGAGCTCTTGCATTCGGCAATTGTTTCGAAGTTGTTCGCATTGCCCTGACATCCGCCATAGATGAAACGTTTGCAGGTATGTGTGCGGGTGTTGTAATAATACCGAGGAATCCATGCCATGCAAAGTCCTTTCTTGGGAGGTAGATTGCATATCTCTAGTTGATCATGTGAAAAAGAAAAACAAATTGGAAAAAGATGGATAATAATAGAAATACATGTAAAATGTTAGGGATGGGAGAACAGGAAAGAAATAGCGTAATTTGTGTAAGTGGGGTTGCTTAAATCGGATATCCTCTTTACTTAGTTTTGAGGTTTTAGTGTACTAAAGTGACACAACGGGTATTTAATCCGACTTTCGTTCATGCTTTCACTAGGTAGACAGTTTTTTCATCTATTTGCCAAAACTTTGATCGAAGTCTTACACGTGATTCTAACCAGGCCACTTATTTTACAGCCATTGGCCCTGTCCGTGCCTTAAAAAAGGCAATAGATAATGACTTGCCTTTTAATTAAAATTACAAAAGTACAACAGAGAACTTACCTGGTCTTGGTTCAATGTCCTCGGACGGGATACAGGTGCCTAAAATAAATAAATCATAGAATATCAAAAAAAACCTAAACGACTGCGTCTAACATGTACAGCTTTGCACAAAATAAGGACTCTATACGCACATGTACAGTTAATCGTTTATCTCCAAAATTTCATAGAATCGTGGTTGAAGAGACCACTTTTCTTAGCAGTTGAAATCAAATAAGGACGGTGCAACTCGTTAGCTATTTCAAAAGCGCCTAAGAATTCCAAAAGAGTATGTTTTTTCGATTCGTCAAAGCTCAGAAATGGCTTGCCTTACAATCAATAGTCTGGAGGTTTTGAAACCATTTATGTATTGTCAGTATAGATGCATTTCATTAGACGTTTATTATACAACGCTTTAATTGAATTGCTTCAAGATCTAGAACACCAACGCATACCTCATAAATATGAAATATTACTTTCAACTAAACTTTTAACTATTACCATTAATCTCTAAAAAAGAAGATGTTAGGCTTTGTCTTTTGACGTCCACAAAAAGGGCGTTGTTTTCCAAATAAATAACAAACGTTTTCGTTGGTACGTTGTTTCGAATGATCATAATTCATTAATTAAGACATTACATGAATATATACCTTCTTTGCACAGAAATGCTATAACCAGGGTAAACAGAATTAACTTCATCCTACTTCGGTGTATTTCCGGTGAACTGGCCGTATAGTTAACATAACTGTTCCTTTTTATAGAACGTTGTCATTGACACAGCTGTGGGGGAATAAAGGATTAATACCTCTTACACCCTTATATTGTTTCGTTTGTTTATTTGTTACCACCTTGGTTTTGTTTGAAAAGGCTATTATAACTTTTTAACCTGTAATATTTTACTCCCATTTTATCAATAAATTTACACCGTCAAAAGTAATTCGTCTGAACAGATGTTATATTATTCTTTTCCTAGCTAATCAATAGAGGAAATACACATTTCATAATATTGGCCTATGTGCTTTGTTTCAGTTTCACGCTTCTTAATACACACAAAAAATTAACTTTATTGTCCATGCTTTCGCGTTATAAATTACTTTCACACTGTGTAATGATGACCAAAACGAACGTTTCCAGCATATCTTTGAGCAAAACATAGTAAAAGTGTATGGAGAAAATACAATACAATACAAAAGTCTATTTCGAAGCATTCCCATGAAAAGACTGATATACAATTAAAAATAAGTCGACAACAACGGGTCTATCATTAAACAAACGAATTTAATAAAGCAATTATTCCTTTTTTGCTACATATTTATATAAATGAAAAATTATTTGAAAGAGGGTGATATTTTGTTACGAATATGCTGCTCTAAAAAATAAATCATCTTCGTTTCCTGTTCTTAAATTATTTCTTACATCTTCTATGAAACTCTAAAGAAAATAAAGGATTCTAATTGGCGATTAGCGGTTACTATCCACTAATCGCCAATTAGAATCCGTTCAGTTAAATACAATTACAATGCGAGTCAGGCATTATCTTAAAATGTACTCTTTACAGTCATTTTTGAAGAAAGGTGACCAATATTTAAACATCTGTCTACATAATCATTTTTCTACTATCTAATGGTAATTATATAAAATAAAAATGTAAACATACAATGGTACTTACATTGTTTTGGCGCAGGAAACTGAGTTACTGGAGTTTCGGAAATTTTCCTCTCGCTCTGCAAGTTTCTGTATAGAGCTCTGTTTATGAATGTAAGTTTCTTTCACGTACTTACAAACGTTTTCGAAGTGTTAACAGTGTATTTCAGAGTTTTAGTCAGTATCTCATGAGCCTTTTCACAATTGTATAAAAGAACATGCTTTTTTTTTTTTTTTTTTACTTCTAAACTTGAAAATGACCATCGAACGGTCGAGACGTTGCTCTTTTTTAACTTTTTAATAGTGAAATCCGTTACGAAAAATTTGTTGATTCGAATTAACGACGTAATCACTTAAAATAAGGAATTTACAACTACCACATTTAATTGTTACCTGAAGTAAAATTAATGTTACCTGGTTAAACTGAATGAATAATGCGATACATTTAAAATGTGCTTAATGCTCTTATCTACACAGATAGATGTTTAAATATATATCTAAACATCCGGACAAACAAATCACCTTTTCACTTTCTAAGGTTATGGGTTACATACATGTGAACTGATTATATTTGTAGTTAAATAACATGTACATATTATCACATTATGACTGTCCCATATGACTGTCCAATGATTAAAGAGAAACAACTTTTAAAAAACATTTGGCCGTAAAAAAAAACTACGATAAGAGTTTCCTTAAAATCTACAAAGCAATGATTCAACCTGTGTTTTTGTATTGTGGAACTTTGGGTATCTGTTGGTGACGTTCCCGTATAAGTCGAATTGAAAGCATTGAACGCCGAAGTCAGAAAGTCATTGCATTGGTGGAAATTATCAATTCCAGAAAGTGGAGAGTTTAATAAAGAGACAGTCCTGCCAGCTTGTGTTTGATTGTCTTCATAATAACGTCTGTACCCCTTTTAAAGGATATTTTACAAAAATTGAACACAACATTAACACTAGAAAGAATGGGTGTTCACTAAAACTTCCCAAAGCCAAATTAGAATTTGGACGGAGAGGTTTTGCTATCAAGGGGCTCTAGTTATTAATACTTTACCTCAGCATTTAATATATTTAAGTTCTAGGTTACTTTTTAAGAGTAATTTAAAAGAGTTTTTTCAATAGTATTCTATAATTCAACTCTTTTCTATCCTATAAGTCAATATTTTTTACAGATTTTGATTTTTGAGTCTTAGATTTCTTAGTGTTATTTTATTTTATTTTCCACTTTTTCGATTTTATTTTTTTTTATTTTTTAGTTATCTATTATTTAGTTACAGGACCCTTTTGTTAACAGTTCTTTTTAATAGCACTGATAGGTTATCCTGTATAAATAATAGCCTTTATTATTATTATTATTATTATTATTATTATTATTATTATTATTATCATTATTACTATTATCAGACAATTTTAACAAATTTTAACTAAAACGTTAATTCGGCATTCTCAAACGTATTTATCTTTCGACTTGACAAAAAAGTTGAGAACGTCGAAACATTGTCACTTTTTGAACGTTTTTTTTTAATTTTTCAAAATTTCCTGGAATGATTTTAAGCAATATTTTGTCAAGAAATTTCAAATAAAAAATGCTAAAAACATGACGACGTTTTGGCTGTCTTGGACGTCATTATCTTTTAACTTGACAATGAAGTCTGAGCTAACATCGAAACGTCGACATGTTTTAAACATTTTTAAAACTTCTTAAAATTATTTTAAGTAATATCTTATCTCAGCTTTTTTCAGTGACGATAAATAATGTGCAAACATTTACAGGACCTTAAAGCTCCTTAAATTTGCGAAATTCTAATTACCCTGCCGAGGTTATGATACGTTTTTGGGTAGTATTTTTCTGTGCCTCATACACAACTAACATAATAGGCGTAAAAATTGCGAAAACCAGTTCAGAAAAAGCGAGCAATTTCCTTTTTAAAAAAGTACGCAGTATTTGTAAAATTTGTTGATTCAGAATAATACATCTCGCCTGAAGAAAATTATCCAAGAAACTGTGGAGTCTGCAATCTGCTTTATGATTCAAATTACATTTATACCTAAGCTGAAAAGACTAATTATCTTTTTCTACTCTTTACAACATTGGCACCGATGTTCTATTCAAGTGTTCCTTTCTGTTTAATTAGTCCACAAATTGCTGAAAAATTGTCACTTCTGCCACAGGCAGAAGTGATGGCGGCTTTGTTAAAAACCTCAGTCTTATTCTAGCGGCACAAAGGAGTTTGTGGGGAAAATGACAACATTTAGACACGGAATGAAGCTAACTGGCATTGAACATGCTCCTTGAAGTAAATTTGTAGTCATTGAAAATACCATTTTTGACCAGGAGAGTGGGAATTCGATAACCAACTCATTTTAAATACCAGGAAATATCCGAGGGACGTGAAATGGCTGGAACATTACCTTTTAGTTATAAGCTAAATCCACAACTCTTGAAAATATTTGAATTAAATTCTGCTTTATTTCATTCTACTTCATTTTATTTCAAGAATAGAGGAACGATGCAAATATATCGTCGTCGTTACTTCGTTCTTGACATGTGATGGTCAGTAACTCCGATCACCATTTAGAAAGAGGTCGTATCATTCACACGAGGCTAGCTGCAATAAGAAAAAGAAAATAAATTAAAGCAGTCTTTCAGTCTGTTTTGGAAGAAGCGAGCTGGATAAAAAGGATAGAACGAAATCCCGGAATCTTTTGTCCTCTTTATTCCACAAAGTGAGTAAATACTACCTTTAACAGAATTCATTTTTTATTCAAATAGACAACCAAAACGCAAACGAAAATCGAGGTCAAGAATAATGGTTTTGCTCGGTTACCTTTAAAATGGCGTAAACAATTATATATCGATCCCAGTAGGTTAATTGCTGCCTAAATATAAAACTGAGAAGTTTTGAAATAAACGCTATCGGCTTTATATCAGCCTTCACGTTATACCCACAACACTTAGAGTCTATTATTTGTAAAAGCTCCCAGGCAGCGGTTTAAGAAATCAGATCACTTCCTCAGTGGGTTATATTTATTTTAAGAAGAAAAACGCTTTTTTAGTCTACGCTATATGGTTTCATGAAAATGCTTACAATAAATAGTGTTTATTAAAAGCGTTGGGAAAATTAAAAATAGCTTAGAACGCTGTTTTGTTAAAAGTGGGTAAACTCAGAGAAAAGAACGGCTGTGCTAAATAATCATTCATCTGGTTCCTGCATTGTTAAATCCCAGCCCCAACCAACAAAACCTTGTTAAAACCTCACAAAAAAAAAAGACAAATGGCCAAAGAGCAACGCAAATAATTCTACATTCTTCTATGTTTCCCTTCTTTGTGAAACAAAAGAAACAGTTACTTGTACTTACACTTGCAGAAACTCTGACATTCCTCGAGTGTCATGAACCTATTGGCATTGCCATCACATCCACCATAAGTGAACTGTTCACACTTGCGTGTTGTCTTGTTGTAAAAATATCGATCAAAGGCTGCCCTGCAGTGTCCGACTTTCTTCTCTAGGTAACATCGATTCGGAGCTGAAGCTGAAAATATAGATAGAATATAATGGTCAAATGTTTAAAAACGCCGAGGAAATGATGTTGATTTAAAATCATATGTATCGCCCCGTGTATAAAGAAAATCCCGATTGCGGAATCCAGGAAAACGTTGCTCGTGGAATCCGAAATCCTGGGCTTTGGTATCCGGAATCCCGCTAAAATTGGAATCCCGAATCAACTTCCACTGACAAAGACTGGAATCCAGTAGCTGGAATCCACAATCCACAGAGTAGAATCCAGAATCCAAGACCGTCTTGGATTCCCTAACATGGGGTGAAACTTACTGACCTTTAACCAGAATACGCAAATGTAACAAGCTGGAAGTAATGCGCTAGTTGCAACAGAGTTTATACTCCTATTTCTTGTTGTATATGTTGTAGTAAATTTTTTAGGCTCAGTTAATCTTTATTTTTCCATTGTTTTTGGTTATGGTAATATCTGCTAATGAATTAGAAACAAAGGGAAAAAAGAAATTAACTGACATAAAAAATTAACTGCGACATATATGGTACTGTCATGTGGCAGTAAATAGGTGAATGCATGCGGCAAATTAACATCAAAATCAACTTTAAAACAGGGAACGGCGAACTAGCGAGCACGGCGGAAAAAAGGAAAATGAGAGCAAAAACTAACTTTAACACTAGCGTTACCATTAACTTTATTGCCCATTCTATGTTGTTTTCCCTTTATTCATTTTCACGTTCCCTGTTCCTCATTTTCCGTTTCCTGTTTCAGTATCATCCCCAGGCATGCATTATATAATTCACTTCTAGTTATATGAAACAAATAAATGAACAAACAAACGACCTGAAAACAAAAACAGAAAACCCGGAGGTTGAGTAGCCAGTCAGAGCGCGCGAAAAACACTATCCACTGCTTTAGTATATATAAAGTGACGTTAGATTTTTAGGGTGTTCTTCGTCTTTAACTGTCAAAAAATGCGCGGCGTTGCGCTGGATAAATAGACGGTTCGAAATAACTGAAGGACGGGATAGGACTAGAGCTCGGTAGAACACTTCACTGGGCTGCCTGGACAACGTCACAAACAATGCCAGAGGTACAGGATCGTTAGTAACTTGTCCTTAGAGCAAAGTGGAGATAATTTCAAAAGAATTGGAACTCTTCAAATGTGTCTAATCTTCTCACGTAGTTAGCTCGTTGACAAATCAATTAATTCAACAGTGATCTGTGTCTTAACGGGAGGTAATTCAATGAGATAACTTGAAGAGGTAATTCGCAGAGGTAATTAAGCGCTCTTGAGGAGAGGTAATTCAAATTGTACGGTGTACAAGCTTGCTTATATGTGGCCTGGATATGCTAATGCCGTTCAAATATTATGTTCGACAAGTCTTTTATCTAAAATTTGGCAACTAATATCCTCCAAGTTAAAACAAACCTTACAAAGGATGGTAAAGCAGCTGAGAACACTTCCATTGCTCTAAAATAGATTATTGTGCTGGATATGACTAATATCTGATTCTAGATTGTGTGTTTACACAAAGTTCGTTAGGGACGGAAACTTCAAGAAACTAATGTTTAAGCAGCTTTCGTTTTCCCATCGAAGGTTAAATACTTACTGCTAATGAATCTTGGTAAAACATATTGCAACACAGCTGAATAAACACTCATCTTTACGGGGTTTTCTGCGATCTTGAACTTCAATGTTTTAAAATCATATTCGAAATGCAGAAATGTTAACTCTGATGAGACCGAGTTTCGTTCTACAGATAACATTGAAATATAGACTGACGTGAGATGTGCTGGCACGATACATATCCCGAAGAAACAAAGGGAGGGAGAGGGTCTCAGCCGGAGAGGCTATATCAAGGACAACTGATAGAAATATCGAACAATAAAAAGTTGGTCGTAAGAGCCAAAGTTTCCTTCCTTCAGTCTTTAATAAACAGTAATGCCCTATTTTCCTTACCAGGCTTACACGACGCCTTACAGTCCCCCTCTTTTTCGAAGTTGTTTTCGTTTCCACCACAACCGCCATAAATGAACTCTTCGCACTGCTCACTTGTCCCGTTGAAAAAGAATCTTGGAAAGTAGCCCATGCACAAGCCTGGGTCCTGAGGAAGACAACACCTCCTATTCGAGCTCTTGGGATTGCACAATGCAGCAAAAGAACAGCCTGAAATAGCACACACATATAATGGCTTGAGTCAGAGCTCAGGGCGTTTGTTTATAATCACGGTCGAAGTGATTTTGCTGTTAGCTAGAGTCAAAGACTGGTTTGAGATTACAGTCAAATCCAGCTTTACGGACATCCGCTTAATAAGGACTCCGCGTTATTACGGACAGACGTTTCACGCTTCGTCCCTGGCGAAAGAAAGCCCTTAGGTTTTCTCTAAATTCAACCCGCTTCATACGGACACACCGTTGATACGTACACGTCCGTCCTCAGTCTCCGTATCAGCGGGTTCAGAGTGCATGTAATAAAATCATGTCTTTTGTCTAAAATATTTTTGTATTTTTGAAAACTGAAAAGAAGGTCATCTCATGTTTAATGTTAAAGTGGTACCCTAGTTTCGCTTCTGAATAACTGAGACGCTTGTTGGCTGCTGTTATTTTTGAAAAGTCTCTTGGAGGAATCTTTTTTTTTTTTTTTCGGATAGCTTCAATCTAATTGTTCACGCAGGTTTACCTTTGAATGTTACGGGAAAAGTTACTGACTCTTTCTCTCTTTCCAGGCTTAACTGTTTCCCAACACGATTAAAGGCCATGAAAGTTTTTATATAACCGTCAAAATCTTCTCCCGTTGCCTCTATTTTTCAGAAGATTGGGACCATCTTAGAAACTAGACGGTAGGTTCTGTTCCCCTTCACTGGCATACACTTCAATTCTACCCGTGAAGGCGATTGTCATGGTCCTAGTCGTCCGTTATCACATCATAGTTGTTTAACTTTGTTTCTGTGTTTCAGGTTTCCTCGACCGCCTGACTCGGCATGAATTCCGCGATCTAAAAGTGTTAAGAGTGATTAACGGAGTCCGGTTTGTTTAATTTAATCGCGATTAATACAAGTCACAAACCGAATTTTTTATTTGACGACACGAGGTTTTGTTACCAATTAATGGTAATTACTTAAAATTAACAGTTTCCGAGAGTGTCGGGGTTTCTAATGAGGGTATTTCATTCTCACAATCAGTAGATTGCTAGGTGCACAGCTTGCTCAGGGTGAGCTTTTATTTTCAAAGAATCATTTGCATACCTAGACTAATATAGTTATGTATTCCGATAGAATTGGCGGAATATAATTTCTCCTGAATTAATTTTCCTCTTGACATTATTTTCTTTCTCGAGAAGGTAATAACTATAAATCGTCAGTAATTTATTTTAACTCCGTCACGATTAATATTTCTATTTCATCTTTGTATGCTCGAGTTACTAGCCAGACTAATGAAGTCGCTGATAAGATTGGCGAATTTCTTTACCGTCACGGTGAGAAATATACATAATATTATTTTGTTCCATCTTTAGGACAAAAACCCAGATTTTTCACTTGCCCATAAGTCATAATGGGGTCTAAAAGATTAAAATAAATTGATTGAGGCACCTCAGCAGATTGAAATGGTTATTACTAATATTTTAGGAAATATCTTACCGGCGTACAATCCTGACATAACCAAAACTATGAAGATGGCCTTCATTTTCACTCGTCTGATGAATGCTTCGTTCTTGAGTGATATCAACTAATTGAGAGTTTTGATCCTGTTCGAGCAGTTCCCAGAACGCTGCCGAAAGAAAATTTGAATATGTCCTTGAATGAGTAGGTTTATGAAGGTTTTATACGCTAAAATGACACACATCATGTTCTAGCTATTGTCAAATTACGGAAGAGAAGGCAATCATGAAAGTTTGACACGTCTTCACCACCCACGATCACTGAATTAACCTCGTGAACCCTAAAGGCAATAATCCGTGACTTGGCAGTCTCTTCAGTTAAGTCAAAGAACGTCACCTATGAATAAGTCCCTACTATGTGTGTTGTCAAATGAAATTTATGTAGCAACATTCCCGTCAAATTATTTGTTTTTTATGTGCTTCACCATATTGAATGCGGTGTTTTTCTCCCATATCTGGGAGTCATTGAGATTAACTTAAGCGCGCTTGAACTGACTTAGGTCATGTTCTCCAGAGCCGACTCAACCCATCGTTTGAACGTCTCAGCAATCACGGAACTCAGATTTGCCCAGGAAAGATAAATGGCTTAAGCTCCAGGAAGGATTGTTTTAACTTCCCGTGTGTGGTCATAATTATTATAATTAATGATATCAAACAAAAAGAATGTATTGACAACTATGAGTTATGATTCCACGTCATGATAATAACATGAGTCATGTAAGGATCAGAAGCTAGTCTGCTTGGGCTAAAATCATCACTACAAAAGCATTACTTCCGCATTATGAAGACATGTAAATCTCTAAATTTATTACCGAGAAACAGAAGTAGAACGAGCCACCAGTTCGAAGATTCGGGACAATTAACTCCAGTCTTTGATATAACAGAAGCCGATTTAATCTATCGTGCTATTCTTTAAAATTTACTTTCTAGTTTTAGGGCCTGTTTACATGGAGGAGAGACCCCACTCAGACACGTGAGGTAACATGTGGCGGTTACCCCAACTATCATGTAAACGTGATCAAATTAAGGTGTCGGTAAAGGAAAACGAGGTGCCCACAGAAAAAAATTCTAGTCGCGCGAGTATTTTCGCTACAAAGGCAAGTTATATATCAAATTAAAGCTAAAAGACTAAATTACCTTACAAATGATTTTATTTCATCGAATTTCAAACGGCGCTTAAGTTTTTTGCTCTCGAACTCAGAGGTATCGAGTTTACTGCTGAAGCTCCAGCCCTTTCGCGTTGTTAAATATTCACTTTCTGATTGACAGATAAAAGGCCCAAAAAAAGGGTGTGAGGACATTTGCATATGTCTCGTATTAGCGGAATTATTGCATTTCAAACTAAAAAGTCGAATCTCGAGGGCGATTTACGCAAAAAAAACTGACATAAAATGAGTTACAAAGGGAAATCGGAAAATTCCTCACACTCTTTTTTAGGTCTTTTATCTGTCAATCAGATGCAATAAAAAGGAAGTGAATATTTAACAACGCGAAAGGGCTGGAGCTTCAGCAGTAAACTCGACACCTCTGAGTTCGAGAGCAAAAAACTTAAGCGCCTTTTGAAATTCGATGAAATAAAATCTTTATAAGGTAATTTAGTCTTTTAGCTTTAATTTGATGTATAACTTGCGCGACTAGCATTTTTTTCTGTGGGCACCTCGTTTTCCTTTACCGAGACCTTAAGTGAGAGATTATGAGGACAGGGGGGTACCCCACCTACCTGGGGTCCCCCATTTCCATGTAAACAGGCCCTTAGAAGCACTACAAATTGCTACAAACCTTGCTCTGAAGTCGAATGAAATATGCTTTAGCAGTTTTGGCTGAACTCCTGCTACATACATTTTGATGTATTGCAATCCTTCTTGAACGTCCTTTACTGCTGCTGTACGTTGCTCCAATTCAATTACATTAATTGATCTGAATTAGGATTGGGATTGTAAGCTACCTTGTGTGGGAGATCAGAGAGAACTGTCGAGCACCTTTGCTTATTACTACAAAATTAGTACGGACGGTAGCCTGCGTAACAAGCGTTTCCAATCGAGTTATTGCGCTAAAGTTAGAGCGGAAGCAAAAAAAAGGTTGAAGGGGGAGGGGGAGGGGAGAAGAGGAAACGCTTGCCCGCAAACCACGATTCTGGAAAACGCCCCTTGATATTTCACGGTTCGGTTCATTTGTAAATTGACAGCTCGTCAAAAAACGAACAGATTACCCCTGGATTACCAGATTTGTAAAATTACTTTTTTCTCTAATAGAACACGTTGCAGGCGATTGCAAGAACTGTAATAAAAATGATTTACGATAAAAGAAAGTTAAAACTATGAGCGATTGCTGCGGAAATACTTGTTTTTTATTGTGTGTTTTTATCGTGTCGACACGTCAAAAATGATTTGTCCGGAACAATTCACTCCGCCGGGTATAAGTCTTGCCGAGCGGCTGCTCTGCAGCCTGTGTCGAAACGTTCTCTACAATAGATGCCGCTAAATTTCCAATAAACAAAAAGAATCTTTTCGTTTCAAAAAGCTGACAAATCAATTGTCCATGGCGGCTTCAGCTATAGTTCTGATTTGTTGATGTTATCTAGTCCCGATGTTCTGAGGCGTTTTTATGTTGATGTTATCTCCAACAAACAGTCCACGTTTTTTTCCAGTCAGATAATCCGAAACTTTAAGAAACCTTCGCTGTCATTCTCAATAAATTGGCCTTCCCTTGTCATGTTTAGCCTGTCAACAATTTATTTGCGTTGATTGGATCTCCAATTATAGGCGTTTGAAGAACTCCCCTAAAAACTCTGATCTGTCATTCTCAATAAAACCTTCCCTAGTCTCCACTGCTCGATCTCCAATTAACACGATAAACCTTAATTCCAATAAATATCAGTCCAAAGCATTTGTAATCTGCGGCCACAAATCAGATGAGACCAGATCTGTGACGCACGAAAACAAAGCATACCTGGCTTGATTGATGTTTCGAATGCTCATTAATGAACACTACCCGCACCGCGCCAATGAGAAGCTGCGTTCGTGGGCGAAAGCAGTTTTTCAAAATCGTGGGGTTTGCGGGCAAGCGTTTCCTTTGTTCCCCTCCCCCTCCCCCGTCGTTCATTTTTTTTTTTTGCTCTCGTTCCAACTTTCTAGACGAACCTCGCGGGAAACGCTTGCTACGCAGGCTATACGGACGGCAGTTCTGCATTAATGTATCTTCCCATGTGAAACAATGGAAATGGGAGACGCTCTTTATGCTCATAAAGATTTAAAGACACTGGAACTAACAGTAAATGCAGAATTACACAACTTGTATAACTGGCTGACTTCAAATAAACTTTCTCTGAATATTAAAAAGGAATGGGATACCTCAAATTCTTAAAGAAAGACCGAAAAAAGCTTTTAAAAGATCACTAAAAAAATGCTACTCGATATCCTTGAAACTGAAGACTCCTATATTGATGTGGATACGATCATTGTGAAAATGAAAAAGTAATTCTCTTGTCCTTTAGTTTCATTTTATTTAATTTTTAAAAGTTCACTTTAATATTGTCCTTGCATTTAAGTAGAATAGTATCTCAAGTGTAAAATATATAATTATATACTTATATAACGTCTAATTTCTTTGTATTTTTCTAGTTTGTAGTATAGTAAATTATGTAGCCTGGCCTGCCTCGAATAGCCTCGCTAACTGCAGGCCAGTCCCAATGTATCTTTTGTTATATTTCGAAATTTAAATAAAAGTTGAAAACTTCAAACGGAGACGTTTGCGGGCAGGCTACCAAATGCCTTCATCCCGGCCTTCATGTTCTTCTAAAACTTGGTGGCCGCAAACGAGAGGCGGTCTTGCAGGAGAATCCACAAATCGAGGTTCTCTTTTGGGAAGAGGTCCATAGTCATCCACTTTATGGAAGAAAATGTATTGCGTGTAGATAGATAGATAGATAGATAGCTTTAGATAGATAGCTTTATTAAAAATCCATTGCAGCCCAAGGGCTGGATTACGGACTGTACAATACGTTGAATACTAAGACTAACTATTATAAATCAATAACCGTAAATAAATAAAACAAAGGAACAAAGATACTACGTCATGAAATTTAAGAAAATAGCCGCGAATTTACAATAAAACCATTAGAAAATAGCCGCGTTATGCATGATAAAACTATTCATTAGTCTATTTGTTCTACAAAGAGGTACGTTAAAAGCGCGCTTTCTCCTTAAGGCTACAGTACTAAGATTACGTGGCGGTAAAAGGCCATGTAATTTGTGGAGGCTGTTGTCCTTAATCTCATTGAATAGGCGCTCTGTCAGCCATTGGCGCCGTTGATGGAGGGTGGAAATATTGCACTCTTTGAGAGCCTCTTGATAGCCTAAATCTGGGAAAATAATTCTAAGTGCACGGCGCTGAATTTTCTCTAGCTCTTCAGAGAGATACTCAGGCAGACCATTGTGGAAAACTTGGCAGGCATATTCAGACATGGGCCGGATACACGTAGTATAGAAACAAAGTAGCTGCGCAGGATCTCCTTTTGCACGCTTAAGCTGCTTTAATAGATATAGCCTAGAGGCTCCTTTTTTGATAACATTCTCTATGTGAGCGTTCCACTTTAGATTGTAATTCCAAAGGCTATGTTCAAACTATACGTGATAGCTTTTCGTGGGGCCTCGAAAAGCCATCCGACATAGTATGAACAGTAACGGCCCTGGACAGCCCAAGTCGTTCACACACATCGAACATCGTGTCGCCGAGGTTGGCTGCGAGGACTTGCACTAAATTCCAGTCCTCACTCCTGAATATTTCCTTCCGTCTCAATGGGACCCAGGCCTAGCTCGAACTTATTACTTCAGCGACAAACTGACTAGACGTTCACTCTGCGCCAAAGTATGGCACAAAACCTATCCGATATGCGTGACGCTCCACTTTCGAGATTGGCGCGGCGCAGCTTCGCTCCGTCGCAGAAAACGCGCCGTCAAAACCGTTCTTTTATGTGAACAGAAGCCCTTTCCGGTATGATTTTCGAGGCGGCGCAAAAGCTATCCGGTAAAGTTTGAACACATTCTAAGTTACGATACGTCTAGTTCTATGTTGTCAATAAACCTTCTTTGTATATATATTGAGTGGCACGGTACGTGCCGCGAACAGTGGAGATCGGACCATACATCAAGTGCTCGCTTACAAGTGGTCGAGGTCGGTTACAGGAAGTGGTCGTTTTTTTTTCAAGGCTTTGACTGGAAAGATTGTGGTGATTAACACAAGTGTTCTTTTATGGGCTTATGGCCATGGGAGGTGGTCGCTTACGAGAGGTGGTCACGCATGGAGGTTGGAGTGTATGGATTAGTTAAATATACATAGTAATACCTATTATTATTCATTCAAAATATTTTCCCGATTCTGATTGGCTGAAAGCACACGTTTAATTCACCATAACCAGTTACTGATGACCAAATTTTGTGTTTTGGACAAATTTTGTGTTTAACGAGGAAATGACGTCAAAAATGCAGCGTTTTCGCAGGTTAAGGCACCGTTAACCGAGAAGACCTGGGGACGAGGTTGAGTTGTTTTGATTGTGAACTTGAAAAATGCTGGACATTTCACTCGTTTCAAGAGTAAGAACTAGGCGAAAAAATAGTTAAACATGGCAAGAACAGTAAAAAGACAACTCGAAAGACGACATCTGCTATTTGGAGAATATTTGTGGAGCTGGACAAACCTAAACGTGCACTATCGAAGATGAACTTAACATCGATGGATCGATGGAGGTAAGCATGTTTTAGCCATGTTTTTAAACTAGGGATAATTTTGAATGAATAATAAAACAATTATTGAATTCGGCTTTCGTATTATATGAAGAATTATGGAGATCTCGGAGGGTGTTATCCGCCTCGGTCTACGGCCTCGACGGATAACACCCTCCTCGATCTCCATAATTCTTCATAAGATACTCAGCCTGATTCATTAATTGTTAAATAACAGCACAAGAAAAGGTTGAGACAACGTTGGTACATAAAAATTTAATATGTGCATCTTCCCCATCTCATTCTGAACACAGGATCCAAGGAACACCAAGGTTTGGTGTAATCTGTCTTGATGCAGTCGTTATAGGTAATGCCTTTGTACTTGAAAGGAAAGCTGCAGCATTTTCCAGACGAGGTTTTTACGGGACAGGGCATGTCTAGGCAGAAAAACAAAACCATTTCAGTATAACAATTTAGGTGATATTTTTGTCTCAGCAAGCACTATCAGGTCTCTAATGAGACAGAAACATGGTTGGAGTCGGCAATTATACATCCGTCTTATAAAGCTGTCCGTAATATAAAGAGACATGAGGAAATGATTGAAGAAAGACAAACCAATTATAGGTGATGCCGGGAGATGTTCCGGGAGAGTTAAGAGGCAGCTGCAAAAAACAAGTCAAGGCGGGACAGCGTGACAAGCACGAAAGAAAAAGGGGGGAGAGGGAGAGCAGTGCTGGATCAGACCTTGAGATAAGGGGGGGGTGGGGTGGCCTCCAAAAACATTTTTTCGGCCCTTTGGGCCTTAGTTTGGTCTACAAATAAGGGGGCGACCCGCCCCCTCCGCCCGGGCTCCTCCACTGGATGCGCCACTGTAGAGTCCCTTTCCTCCTCTCCTTGATCCAATCTCTTCATCTCTTTTTCCTTGCTTCCCCCTTCCACTTCAATCTTGCCCCCTTGCAACTCCTTAAAACCAAGTTTTGCTGTTAAGTCAGAAAAAAAACTCAATTTCGTAATAGACAGAGCTGGTAATATCGGAAATTGAAGTCTGGAATTTTCGCTGATATCCGTATTATTGGGGTTACTTAATTCTTTTAAAAACTGTAGGAAGCATTTTTATTACATTTCGCCTCTTTGCATTTCCCACACATTGACGGTTCTTTCACAGTCTGCATATATCTTCGCCGCGTGTCATTATAATTTAGTTTTGCCAAGGGGACTGGACGTTTGAGGGACGGATTTATAAATCGGGAAGGAATACTCACCACAGTTTCCCCATCTCTTCTTGTATACCACATCTAAAGAGCACCATGGTCTGTGGTCCCCATATCTGGTACAATCGGCATACTTTTTACTTTTAAATTTGAACGGAATACTGCAGCATTCACCAGATGTAGTCTTTATTGGACAGGGTACTTCTATGTAAGAAAACGACATTTCATGTTTACTAAGAGTTTCTTGTGTACGCTTAGCTTCCTACCTTGGAATCGATAATGTACACTTCAGTATCAATGAAAAATTTCACCTGTGTCGAGTTTCGACACAGTGTTGTGCTGCCCAAGATCTAAGCCTACGATAGTTTCAGGTTTTTGTGTATAGTCACCTCCTAGCCATAACTATTTTGTTCCTTTTTTGTTACTCGTAACTTGCGTAACTAATATTTAGATGTTTCCTTCAGTTTCAAGGTATTTTTCTTCGTCGAATTTTTTTTACTTGACTGAGGTTCTTTAAATCATCATACGTCGCATAACCCAAAGCTAAATGTGGCATCGTAGACTGCAATTCAGGCAAATCTTTCGGGCCAGCGAACGCGATTGCGCATAGCCACCTGATCACTAGGACATCAGAGAGTGCGATCCATACCGTAATTAGCAGAAGTGAAAAGGGCGAATAGGGATGTAAGGTGGAAAACAAAAAGACCGTTATCCCGCCTGTCTCCCCCGCCCCCACCCCCTACCAAATCCAAGTGAATTAGAGCTCTCCCCAAGACCCATTCCTTCAAAACACGTCGGCACTGTGTATGAAGGCCGAATTAGGTATCGTGTGATTGAGCTCAAGAGAGGGAGGGGTCTTGAGGTTTTTCAAAGAGAACAAAAGGTCACACCTACCACAATCTCCCCATCTTCCTTTAAACACAGGGTCTAAGGAACACCAAGGCCTGTGGTGATCAGCTTTGGTGCAGTCCTGATATGAAACGTCTTTGTACTTGAAAGGAAAACGGCAGCATTCGCCAGATGTGGTGTTGACGGCACAAGGAACCTCTGAGTAAAAGTACACATTTTTATGCAAAACTCTCTCACTCTGACTTTGTCATCATCCATATTGTCATATTGTAAAAATAACCACAAGTTTGCTGAGCTTTGTTTCTTGACCGTGTCAGGCGTGGAGACACCCATCAGTGGGTGGAGAGGGGTGTCCAAACCTCCGTGCCAACCACCCCGCTCCCTTCCCCCGTACCTTTCATTCCCTTCTTCCTCGACGTTTTTATTGTCCTCTTCGTTTCGGCCGTCCTTCTTCTCGATCGACTGCATTGTTGCGTAAATTGCCTCTATTCTCGTGCATGATGGATCCTAAATCTGACTTTTTTTCTCGTCCTATACTTTGTAAAATCAACTTAATGTTTGTTATTGTTTTTGTTTTGTTTTGTTTTTGTTTTTGTGTTTGTGTGTTTTTGAAATTCCATCCAGATGAATACTGATCGTAACAGAGAGAAATTAATAACTGTTTACTGAGAGCCATACTAATTTTCTCTACGGTGTACTTACTACAATCTCCCCATCTTCCTCTATACACAGGATCCAATGAACACCAAGGTCTATGATGATAAGATTTAGTGCAATCGTAAAAAATCTTTCCTCTATACTGAAAAGGAAACCTGCAGTATTCCCCGGATGTGGTCATTACGGCGTGAGGCTTAGCTAAACAAAGCAAAAATTATGAGAACAATGAGACGGATATCGCGTCAGTTGATTATGAAGGGTAAAAATAAAGGGGAAATGATCAAAAGGGTGGGCAATTTGGGCAATTTATCGCCGTGTAACAGCAGTAATGAAAGTTATCAGAACCCAGAGCGAGCCCAATCCAAGTTATTTCGCCAAGAGGAACTTTGGGGAAAGGTCGAATGTAACCGCACCTAATAATAATTATTAAATTTCCATATAGCGAAGTAATTATTTTTCACTGATGCAGTCAGTTGGTCAGTGATAAGTATGTCTATAATAAATAGGTTAAACAGACAAAGTTCTTTTCCCTTACCTGACTTAAAAAGAAACAGCATTGACGTCATTGAAATGAAAAGTAACTTCATTTCTGGTTGTTTTTCCGGTGATATATGAATGCAGACTGAAGGTGCACGTACTTTAAAATGTCATCAAGTCCTTAGAAGCGCTCCAAAGATAGGATGCATGCGAAAAGTCATATTTTAACGTTGTAGTAAGTGTTCAGTGCTACAATAGCCAGAACATTTAAATTGAGGGAAAGTTGTGGGAGAGATAATCAGGCCACCTGCCTCTGAGCAGACACCGACTAACAAGTCAACCATGATAACAAGAGAGGATTGCAATCACTAAAAAGAAATGTCCCCTAGCTGTGTTCCCGACAACTGATGATTTAGTTCCAAAAAGTCTACGGTACAGAAAAATTCATTTATTCTCATACATTTATACTTCTCTTGCAATTTGTAGAACACCATGCACGAACAAAAACGCTCCAAATACGAACAACCCTTTCTTCACTTTTCATCTTGATTAAAGCAGTGAACCTGCTCTAAAACAATGAATAAAGAGGATTAAAAGAAACTAAAAAGAATTGCCCAAAAACTATGAAAAAATTTCACCTCTAAGCAAGAAAACAACTTCATTATCTTGGGCAGTGGACCAACGTAATATAGAATATGAAAATATACGGATACTCAGTTGCATCTTTCCCCAAAAATTGCTTTTGTTTACCAAAAACTATCCGGTACAGAAACGCTTATTTATATTATCACTAGTCTGAAATGTCAGTGGTCTCCACCCCCTAACCCGCTGGGGGAAGGGCGCGGGGAGAGAGAGACAACGTCTTTCACCCCGCAGGGGGTGGAGACGGTTGATATTTCAGACTATATTTTGTAAGTAACTAAAATTTACCTCGTTTGCACTTAAAAGAATACTATGCATTTGCTAGAACGCTCCAAATAAAAAGAACCAATTCTTTATTCTCTATGATGATTAAAGCAGTTAACCTGCTCTCTAACAATGGATATATAAAGAGGAATTAAAATTACTGAAAAAGAAAGCCACGAGGAGTGCCTAAAGAGATATAAAAAAATAATTACTTCTTAGCTGGAAGACAACTTCATTATCCTGGGCAATAGACCAACGTGAAATAGAAGAGTGTCAGTTCTCTCCGCTGCAACTTTCATGGTTTGATTTGGTGTTCGTTTATAAAAATAAATCAGTAAATCAATTAACCAATTAACTTTTTTATTGCTAACCAATAAAAACTTAGCTCACCTAAAGAGTTTTCTGAAGAGCTACCAACAGGGAAGACTATCTGGGGCCCGTTTCTCGAAAGTTCCGGTAACTTTTCGGGCCCGAAAACAAATATTCAAATCGAAATATAAAGAATAAGAGCGCCGGTCCTGGCTAGGAGACTAATCCATTCTATTTCACTAACTGATAGTTTTATCATGCTAGATGCAAAACTATTGAAACCTCGATCTTTAATGTAAACGAAGACAGCTTACCGGGCCCGTTAATTATCGGGACTTTCGAGAAACGGGCCCCTGGTCTCTCAAATCTATCTATTTTACGGATATTTCAAGTTCTTGGTATTAACTAAAGTTAACCAAAAAAGTCCAATTTTTCAAAAATCTTAAAAATATGAAGAAAAATCCATGGATAAGATGTGGGGTTGCAGTATGACCTTGCTCATAATTTAAAGGAAGATCAATTGGTCTGGATGGAGGCATTGAATGGAGCACGAGTGACTTTTAATAATTAGTTATCTCGAGATTCTGACAGGTGGGAGCCTGCATATTGAAAAGCATCATGATTAGCAGTTTCCCTTCACAATAATAACAGTACTAATGAATAATTTTAATAATGATTTTGATAATAATAATGATAATAATAATAATAATAGTGTATTCATTTAGTGCACGCATCCAGTAACTGTTCAAGGCGCTTCACAAAGATAAAAATTAAATAAAACTAATATGCTAAAAACTAAGAATGATAAAGAATAAGTTGAAAACATGCTTAATCTAAGAATACGCTAAAAAGCTAATAAAATGCGAAGTTCAGAATATGCTAAAAAACTAAGACTAATAAACTCAGAATGTGAAACGAATGAACTAAAAAGTGAAAATAATAAGCTAAAGAACTTTAGAGTCTGACGCAATTATTTTTTATTTTTTCATTCTAGTTCCCAGACCTCACGCTTTTGCGTAATACAGAAGGGCTCTTGGGTCGAGAATGCAGCCTTTTCATCTATAAGGACCTAGAGAGGACCTAGAGAGGTGACTTTGAGGGAAGTTGGGAACCAGGGAGCTTATGCAACGGTTACGGAAACGACAACATTTCCTCAAAAGGGAATTCGCGCTGTTTAAAAACTTCAACACAATTATTCCATTTTGTTCAGTTTGTCAAATGAAGGCGATTTATTTTTTTAAAGAACCGTATATCAAAGTTCAGGAAAAAAAAAAGCTTTGCCTTCGGGACATTTCCTCCCTTCAAAGTTGTTATATCGATAACATCTAGTTTCGCTTACTTTCAAAGTTATTTTTTGTTAATTAGTTAAAGTCTCAACCATTAGCCGCCCGGTTAGCTCAGTCGGTAGAGCATCAGACTTTTAATCTGAGGGTCATGGGTTCAAGTCCCATATCGGGCGACAGCACATTTTATTTTCTCATTTGTTTATTTATTTTTTTATTTTTTTATTTATTTATCTCACTTTATAAATAGGCTATTTTCACGATGACGTTTGACTACCACTACCAGAATTCATTTCGTTTTTGCTTTCTTATTTAAATTTGTCAATCCTGCAGAGGTTTAAAAAACAACAGCCTTAATTTGCACAAGAAAACAACAAACTGAAGCATTCTGGTAATTGTAGTAAAATGGCGTCATCGTGCAATTGTCCTAATATTGCGCTTACTTGCAAAGGATCGGGGTAACACTTTGAGAAAAAAAAAGCAGTTTAAATGTACGCAAATGAACATAAAGGGACTGTATGCAGAAACCCATTATGGGCTACTGTTTTTTAGTGTAAAACCTCTCTCTCCTCACCCCACTCACGAGAAAGCGTCTTGTGAAACGTTGTATCATATGTCCATCTGATGACAGTCCTACAGAATAAAACGTGGTTGTGCGAGATCAATGGATCTACCCTGATCACCAGAAAGAGGAAAGATTAGATCTAGATGGAATCGGAGACTTTCTTTCTTTTGGAAAGATGCAAATAAGATTTCACATGACTTTGCAAAAAAAAATTCTTGGCCCAGATTTGTATTTCTGTCATATTTCGTGGAGGAGTTTTCTTCCGCGGTGTCCCCGTGATATTTTTCACATGTGATTTTTTTCCTGGCTCCTGACAAGCGAACAGTTTTGCCTGATTTGAATTATGACGGGTCAAATACTTTTATTTTCCCTTAACAGTCCATATTCGAAATCAGATTGATTTTTAAGACTTTCAGCAAATGTTTTGCACTCGCTTTCACAATAAAAGTCCTACAGTTCTGTGCGGCTATGAACAATGTTTTGTATGTTTGATGTTTTTCTCTAGTTCTTCCATTTTCTTTCTAAGAAGCTGATTTCGTCTTTCAATTCTGCTGGACTTTACGCGAATGTGCTGAGTTTGTTGGTGCGGCTCGTCAATATCCTCCTCATTTTCAAACACCCCCGACCACTGTTCCCCAATACTCGACTGTGACCTTAAAACTTCATCCGATGCTGAGAAGCTAAGGAGGCGAAACCTGCCAAGAGACTGGGTCCTACGAAGTCGCTGGTCATCTCTTTTTTGTTCAAGTGGAACCTTAAACAAAATAGGTTGAAACTGATTAAAGTTCATCATATACTAGTCTACGGTGACTATCCTAGTTTAGTATATACTAAAACAGTGGATAGTATATACTAAAACAATTATTCACCTCAGTGTCAGTGGCTAGTGGTAAACGCGGCCACCTCCACTTTGGTGAATAATTGTTATTTGTTGCCGTTGTTAGAACAGAGGTACGGGTATAATATTTCGCTTAAAAATTACTCGGCACAAGACTGAATATGGATCGTTTTCAATGAGTCATGGCGGCCATATCGGTGTACAGGTGTTCCAAACCAGCCGTGTTGGTTTACCAAAAATCATTTAACGAGGGTTCGTTATATCGAAAACCTCGATTTAACGAATTTTTGAGAAAACAATCATAATGTTTGTTATATCGAGGTAAAGTTAATGATTAATTTCCAACGCCTAGCATTTCCGAATCCGGAAATTTTCTGTAATAAACATTTGCATCCGAAGCTATTGTGTCAGTTCTGAGCTGTACGCAGCTACGACCCAAGAAACACAAGAATACGCAAACAAAACTGCTTAAAACTACTTTACACATAAATTTCATCCTCGTTGGTCTGTTTGCATACATCTTTAGCTATCTTTTGGTCACATGTTGAAATTTATTCGTTATATCGAGCTATATTTGACGTTTGCGTTTCTGGATTGTGTTCGTTATATATAATGACGATTTCGTTACATCGAGTTTCTGTTCCGTTATATGGAGGTTCGTTGAATCGATGTTCTACCGTATCTGCCGCCAAAATATTCCTTTTGTTTCAAGAAATTTGCATATTTGTTGAACAAGTGAGCGAAAAATTACATATATTTACGTTATAACCAGAAGTTGATTTTTAAGCGCTTCGTTTTCAAAGACTGTTCAAAGTCCCACCTGTCATCACACTCCCCACGGAAAATAACCATACAGTAAAATTCCGTGGGTAAGAGCCTGTTTTTTTAAGAACCTCTGGTTGGGAACTATTGCCAGTTTGCACGTGACGTCACGACGGCCTTGTTGGTGGAAGCATCTCTTTCCTCTGGGAACTAAACTCTATTTTCATGTAAATTCTATTGTATTGACCCCAACGTGGACGCCTTGTCACGTGGTTGCAAACCAAGAATACAAGAACCTGTTCAGCTTAAAATTTGAAACAGGTTCTTTTTTTCTAAAATCTATTTTTACTGAATGCTGTACACCTGGGAAAATGAGATAAGTCAACATTCAGCATCCTCTTTAGAGACATCCTTAATTTGTGCTAATTACAATTTATGTAAGAACCTCTCTAGGCTAACTTGAGAAAATGCAGCTTCTTACTCGCGAGATTTCACTGAATCCCCAGTTATCAATCACAATAGGAAGCCAGTCTGTGTAGGGATCCAGGGCATACGCAACCTTATTCCCCACTCCAGAAACTAAAAGGGAATGGGTACAAGCTTTCGGCGCAACGAGTTCTGGGATCATCTGGGTTAACAAACGTTGCTTATGATTGGTGGATGGTATTCTAGGCAACAATTAACCAATTATGAGTAACGCTTGTCCGGCCAAAACGAGGAAAGAACTCGTTGCTCCGAAAGCATATACCCAATCGCCCTAAAAAAAAAGTTTCTGGAGTGGAGAATTACAATGAGGGAAGAGGGGATCCCAACCCGTACAAATCTAGTAACTCATTGAAATCCAGGATCCCTAAAAATCTATTGACGACTCTCAGCTCATGTACTTGAAGTCCAGCAAACGAAAAGATGGTACCATTATTTTTTAATGCAATAATTCCCAAATATAGCATTGTAAACTAAAGGGATAAATCATGAAAGATGGTAAAATCTTAAGATAAGACCATGCACAAAAACAAGAACTTTGGCTGACAGTGTCAGAATTTTACAATTGTCTTAACATGGATATTCATTTTTGTTTTTTTTTTTTTACTTTACTAACCTCGGAAAACGTCTTGGATCGATTCCGTCTACCTGCATTCAAGGATACCTTGCGCGTTCGAACGTTTATTCCTGTTGCTGGGCGTTCGACCTGAATTTTCAAATAAAAAGTGACAAAAAAACGGGATTAAAATATATCACCTTTTGGTCATTCCTGTAGGAAACGGTGACAATATAATCCATGAGGGTATATGTTAATTGAATTATCCATCAAGATCGTTTATAACCACGCGAGGATACTATATATCTAGTATGCAAACTTTCGTTAATTAGTTCTGGGAATTGTAGCACAATGAACTACGCCGGCCTTTCAACCTACCTTAATTATTCAATGTTTAGAGGATCGGCCTGCTAATTTTGTAGAGTTCTTCCTGACCTAGACTCATATAATTAAAGGTTTCCAGCCTAGCTAGATAGAAAAACTTCTCGAAAAACGAAAGAACAGTAAATGGAAGGCAAAGTTTTCACACGCCGGGTTTTTTGAAAATATTTAACGTATAGCTCGTTTGACCAAGAAACAGTAACACTGCTCTTTCTAACGTCTCGCCTTGGGTCAATGCTTATCTGAGATGTGACAACTTTATGAGCTTTAAAGCAAAAACTTCTATTGAATTACTTCTAAAGGTTTATCGGAAGATTGACATCAATTTTACCGTCAGCAAGTCCTAAATCGCCACTATTAATTTTCTTCTAATTCCTACCTTTTCAGAAAAGCTGTTCCCCTCTGTCTTACTTGTTTTTATTTCCTCCTCCTTTGTCTCTTCCACGCCTGGTACATCTTCATTCCCACTTACAGTCTTTTTCTTCTGGCGCTTTAAGCGTTCTCGTTGTTTCTCCAAGTTTTCAACATCTTTCTTGAAATCTATCAGCTGCTGTTTGCACGCGTCATGAACCTCGTGAATTGAGGTGTACCATCTGCGCATGTCAAATAGAAAGTAACAATCAATACAACATTAGAGACCTTTAGCATGATTCAAGGACGAGAACGACTACGAGTACGAGATTTGATTTAAAGTTTTTTTCGCCTATTGAAAAAAAAAATAGACACCCCGGAGTGCTTCACTGTACCCTTTTTACCATAAACGTTAGCACTGTTATCTTTATTGAAAGATTAAGCCCTGTCCCGAACAGAAAACGATAAAACTTCCAAGATTTGATAACTGCCACTACGACATTCTCACTATAAAACTCTTAGTAGAAAGACGTCAGCTATCACATTTTGCCGCCAAAATGACGCTACCCGAGTTCACGCACGAGCACTACTTAGTATCAAGAGAGAATGATCTAGCTCATTCTCTCTTGTTAGTTTGAGAAAATCTCGTAGTCGTCCTCGTCCCAGAATCTAAAGCTCTCCATTAGCAAGGAAAAGCGTAACGAAACTTTGAAGGCGTTGGCGTGACCTATTTGCACAGATTCTTAATTTTAATGGAAAATGCTTTTGGTTACTTTAATTTTCTTTTAATACATTTCAAAATAACGAAAAAATTACAAGTGCCAGTCGGAGGAAACTCAAAATTTTGAACGTACTCGTACCGATTCAAGGCGAGATTTAAGATTCAGTGATTGGGAAAAACAATAGGAAGAGGAAGAGGACGAAAAAACTGACTTAACTCACAGTCTCGGTCGAAACTGTTGGGACAGTTTTCCGTCTTCTTGCCCTCCCAATATTGGTGTCCCAACTATTTTTGTCTGAGACTGCAGATGGTGCGGGTTAAAGTGACCAACAAAAATAGGTGTTTAACTCCCGGGAAAGGCTTGCTAGGAGTAGGATATCTGGCATGTTTAACAGAAACACGCTTATGCGGTATGGCTCAAAAGATCCTGTTTGCCAACGCGCCTCCTCCCTCTACCCCCTCCTCCCTTACAGGCAATGTCAATAATCTTTGAAGGTGATAACGTCACGAGTGGTACAAGGGACGTGGATTTACAGGCTACTTGCGGTTGAGGTGTGATTGGGTTAAAATAGGTGGAAACAAATGCGTGTTGAAAGTAAAAGTAGTCAATAGACGAAGACTAACAATAACAATTGCTCCAAAGTAGGTGTTCCTTTGATTCTATAAAACAATGGTGCTTCTGTAAGCTTTAGAATGTCCCTTACTGAATGGAAACAAATGTGAATACTGTAATTGTTGGGCCTATAATGATATCACAGATTAAAGTCTTATTTAATGGGATATATTTCTAGAGGTTGCCATGCAGGTCTCTAATTGATACGTATAAGCAGGTTCCAAGAGCCGGATCATAGTTTTCACCCGTTCGTATTAAATTATAGGGGCCAACAGCATTTTTTATCCCAAGATAAGTGAATTTCAATTTTGAAAACGTCTGTTCAACAATCACAAGATCGAAACGGTATCTTCCTCGTTGCTATACTGATTCTCAATGAAATATTGCAATTCCAAAAATGTTGGACATGCATGTCCGGAGGATGCTCAATGAAAGGATAGTTACCGTGAGATGGACTCCAGCTAAGAAATAATAAGGGGGACCACCAAAAGATCGATCGAGCATAAGGAGGAGCACATGGAAAAGCACGGAAAAGATTCAGTGGCGGGGTATGATTGTGACCTGTTTCCCAACCGGGACAAGAAGGGTAGAAAAAACCTGGTCGGCCCTCACCAACGACGCAAGCATAAACAAAAGCATAAGAAGCTTGTGCGCTAGTGAGGAAGGCCTTGATGAAAACATATGCTTCAGTATAGGCTTGAGGTGTAAATTAAAGGGACACAGTCAGCTGATTGCACATGCGCATTAGATACCATTTCAAGATCGTGAAATCTTGATTTTTCCAAACGTATGTAACCCTTTCCATCGATTTCCCAAATACATATAACGATTATTTGCTCGCCAATGTTATTGATTCATTTCTTTTGTTTTTTTAGTAAACGAAAGCGATTTCTTCCGCCCGGCGCCTACGCGTTTCTCATCTCTTCTGTTCATGTTCCTTTAGATACTGTTTTTAACCAAATATGATAAAATAATGTCATAGGATGGGTTAAATTTGCTCAAAAGGAGGTTTTCCTTAAAAGATCGAGGATCGAATGAAACACTAGGCAAGATTGAAGCGGATTTCTAGATGTAGCCGACGCGTACATTTGATTTCGGGTTGAAGTAAACTCTTTTCAAACCGGCAAAAGTAGTGTCCAGGTCAGCGCGTCCCATAGCTGACTGTGTCCCTTTCAGTAGCCAATGGGCTGGCAATTTGAAAGGGTCAGACTACACATATTTTTTTGTGCATTACTAGGTATCTAAATCTAGTAACTGCTGATCAGTGGGATAATATACCTTAAATGTGTGCAATTCCACGTTTGCTTTCGGTTTCCTTATCCTATCCTATAGCAGATGCAAAACATTTTACGAGCAACGACCAGCAATGCAAGTCTTACTCATTCCTTTAGAAGCTTGAAGTATAAGTACAATGACAAGGGTAAGTTTGATATCTTTTTTATACAACTAAGATAGTACGCGCGCTCTGATTGACCGAGAGGGGTGTTTGCATGTCTGTCAACATGGTTGTGACGTCAAGATGTTTTGCTTTTCGGGCGCTAATCAGGCAAGCACGAATGTGAAAATTTTTTTGAGTTGAAAACTCGACAAGTTCACTTTATTTACCCATTTCCTCGTCGGCTGAAACGTGGAAAATCATTACAAACATGCTGTGTCAATTTGTTTCGCTTAAGCTGACATTTTAAGCGAGAAAAATCCATATTTTAGAAAGCATCGTTTTTGCAAAACAAGAACTAATTACGCGTTTAAGACTTCATGATAAGAATTGCTATTTTAATCAGGGCCATAACAACGAACTTTGCGTTTTCTCTTGGAAATTTAATTTATGAAAGAAACAGAACACTTTTTTCCTGTATTTGCATAGCCTGATATAAACACTCGAGGGGTTGGGAGAATTCTCGACAATTATGAAAACCCTCGACTTCGTCTCGGGTTTGCATAACTATCTCCAGTGTCTCGAATTCTCCCAACCCCTCTCGTGTTTACATCAGGCTACGCAAACACGGAAAACGTCTTCTATTGCTTAAATTTTAACCCATACTGCATCGGATCGATGTGTGGGTTCTTTTTTGCAATGATGCCAAGCAGAAGCATCCAGATAAAGAGCTAACTACTGAACTAATAGAGAAAGGTGACACACAAATATATCAGTATTAGTAAATCAGCCGGTGGACGCAATAAGGGGGAGAAAGGGTACCTGATACTGCTGTTAGGCCCCATTAAATCCTTAAGCTAGTTGTGAAGTACAAATAAACTTTCATTGTTTTCCTAAAGTGTCATACCAATGATATAATTAACTTTATTTACCAATGACATTAACTGTACCTTTCAGAAGGCGCAAGTTCATCTTCATACTTCCTGATCTCTTCTTCGCTTTCTTCCGTGACGTCATTCAGTATAGGAGTCGGCGTTCGACTCGTCCTCTTCGACGGCGTCTTCCGGCCTGCGGCCAGTTGTGATCCGTCAGTATCGTCATTTCTTCCAGTTGTTGACCCAGTATCAGGTGACCAATCTTCAATCACGATAATTGGTGGTTGACCTGTGTCGTCGCTTAACTCCTGAGCGCGTTCACTCTTCCTCCTTTGTCGAACACTGCCCATCCACTTGCTGGCGGCAAACGAAACATTCCATAGATTCAAACCCGGGCTCTTGGCGCCAGAATTTTCTTCATCCGATGAGCTGGGATCCAGGACGTCAAAGATGCTCCTATCAAATCGACGATAGCTTTTGGGCGAAAAACGTCGACCGGGAATTCCCGTGTTGATGATTTCTTTGATAACTACATTAGGTTTCTGAGCGACAGATTTCTCGACTGCAATTGCACCCGACGGAAGAAACCCTGGGTTATCTGTCCTACTTATCACATTTATGGTAGCTTCTTTCAGGGACGTTTTAGTATTTTCTGAATTTACATTTGTACCAATTAATGCATTGAAATTCCCGGATTTCTTCCATTTAAAAGTTTGACTGTTCTGCTTTTTGTTCTTTCCTCTTTCCTCCTCTTTCCTCTCTTTTCCACTATGAGATCGCGCTTTTTTCACTGTAGTTCTTACTTTTGAGCGTGGTAACTGATCTGTGTTTGCAGAAGCTAATTCTGTAGTTTTCGGACGTCGTAACACATCCTTGTTTACTTTAAAGCTCTTTGGTCGGCGAGATAGTGTAGGCGACTTTGATTTTTCTTGGAATTTACGGGACTTTCTCGTGGGCGCACTCTTGGGTTTAAACATTTCAGCCGTCCTGAATTTGGTCAGATCCTGAAATGGGCTGGATCTGTTCGAGGGGAATGAAGGGGACATTGTGTTGTCACTGTTATCCTCCGATGATCTTCTTAGTAACAGGACGGCTTTTACGACCGCAGCAGCGCTACAATTCAAAATGGCGGATGATCTTCGTCTTGAGGACCTAGGTGTTACGAAGAGTTGCTCGGTTTTCTTCGGTGCGCCAGGAATCTCATCATCGTGGTTTGGTATTTTTAACGAAATCCTGCAAGGATTTAATTAAAACAATACCTTAGAGGTTTATTATTTACTTGTTAAACACGTTTTTGAACAGTCCTCAGAATCAGGGTGAGGGATAGGGTGAATTCCCAAACTTGGCAGTGCTGGCTCTTGAAAGGCCCTGTTTGAAAATGTGGTGGTGAAGGTGATGATGATGATGATGATAATGATGATGATGATGATGATGATGATGATAATAACGATAAGATAATGACATTAAGAGCTATGATGATGCTGATAATGATGACCCCATAAAGAGGTCTAGCAATGGTGATGAGTGTAGGATATCACCTCCTCCTGGTGGACCACATTTTCCAATAATTTTGCATTCATTTAGCACTCGCTAACAAAAATAAAAATTTTGGTTACCTTTTGGCGTCTCCGTATTCCACAGCCCTTGAGAGTATGGGTGTTATCTCGTTCCTATCGATTGCCGTGTTACATTTTCCCGCCATTTCCAGGAGCTCGGTTATAGTGCACCTCTTAAAGCTCTGCCAGATATCACTGTCCCGGATGTACTGCTTGATGTCGGCATCGTTGAAGAAATAGCGACGGTTTTCACGAAGAATGCGAATAATGTTTTCGTTTGCTTTTAACGCCCAACTAAAAAGTAGACAAAAAGAGACATTTTTTTAAATTTAATTCCTGGCGTATAACTACGTTAAGTTGTTGATCATTAAGTTGTTAATTTACGCTTATACTAGTGCTGATGAAAAATGATCTCAAGTCTTAAAATTAGCAATTCTCTGACGAAAATCACTTTCTGGCTATCTCTGGAGTTGCATGCTACTCGTAAACGAATACACAAACCAGTCTTTTACAGCACTGGAGCAAGTTCTTATTTTAATTCACCGGGCTTAAAATATTTACATTTATGTCCAACTATATCGTACTTTCCCAGGAGTCCTGTACTTTGCAGTCCGTAGCAGTTAATGCAGGATATATGTCTGTCACTTGAACATAAGAACTTTTATGGTCTTACTTTCTAACTATTGCAGTTTTACACCTAACGCCACGGTAAAGATGTTGGTTGAAAATAACCAAAGCGATTCTGATCTAAACCTAAACTCTTTTTTGAATAAATTTTGCGAAAAACAATTATCGTTTTGAACATAAGTAACACGAAAACAAAAACCTTACTTACTTGTTAACTAGAAAGCAAGTGACTGGACCGATGCTTGCAACGCTGCAAAAACATGGACTGGAGTCGAGAACAGTTGACTCGCCAAAGAATTGACCTACAATATAATGAATTAATTAAAACTGGTTACGTAGGGTAATAGGACTCTTTCTTGTTTGCTTTTCTCCAACTCACTTAAGCATCCCCAACTGAGCCCTTTTTGCTAATTAACCTGCTATCAGGTGGTCTTTTTTCCTATTTTTCTTTGGTTTATTTCTATTTTTCTTTGCCCTCGCGCTTCCTCGAAAAAAAAGGCCTGATCGCTTGTTACCTTTGTGCAGGCTGTCTATTCTCCACTTTTCCTATCCCCCAGGGGAAAAAAGCGTTACAGCAAGAAAGTCAAGAAAGAAATCTGGGTCGTCCACGTGCCTTTGCAAGCCCCAAGTTGTGACAATGTCGGATATTGGCAAGAGAGTACTGTAAGTGGTATCTTACTAACAAAGTAAAAATCATTCAACTTCTTTTGACTTTCTATTTTAATTATCAGACTGTAACGTTTCCCGCGTTGTATCTATTTGTTTTTTCGAATGAAACTTCTGCATTCTCGTTCCATGCAGCCTTTTCTAATGGGTCGCACACACATGATTAACTCTACCTAAATGGGATATAATTATAAGAGCCTTAATGTACCTAACGATTTTATATCGGATTTAAAACTCGTTGTGTGACTTACCCTTTTCAATTTGTCCTAGTTTTACCAATTCTTCTCTGTTAACCTCTTCAATAAAGACGCTTCTGTAGTACTGACATCTACCTGAATTAACCAATTTACACAAGTAGAATAAGGCCTAACCTGTCCATACTAACGCCTTTTTTAAAACATGCGTTTTCGTTGTCATCGAAAACGCATCGATCGATTCGCGTCCATACTACCATTTTGAGGCGTTATCGACTGTCCACACTTAAACGTTCGAAAACGATAGAATTTCACGTTGTGACGTAAGCTGAGCTCTATGCACATGCTGCACACACGTGCCTGCGATATCTTTGGTCATCGTTTACATTTTGATTCGTTTTCGACCGTCTTCTCTTATGCGATATGATTGCGTTTTCGTTTTGATCCACTTTCAAGAACGTGTTCAAATCAATGCGTTTTTGTTTATGCATTGTATATTTCGATGCGTTTAGTCCTTTCGTCCACACAAGTACGCTGAGAGTTTTCACCGAAAACGCATCGTTAAGAAGGCTAGGCGCCAGAGCCAATCTACATTGGCCTTAAGTCAACAAGTAAAATGGTGTCACGCGCAGAGAGTCTCAGTACTACGTCAGGAGCCCATAACCCGGAGCGAGCAACTCCCATACTAGGCCTATGTCACGGCGTTTTTACGGACCAGTTTATTTTTAGGCACATTTTAGGGCACTTTTTCCCGCAAAAATAAAATATGGGTGCACTCGAAGTATAAGATATCAAAAAGGAAAACTAAACGTTATTAAAAGGCAAAAAATATCATTTTTGAGTCTGTAGGTTTTGCTGACAGACTGGTTTGTGGAATCTAAAAGATATTCAAAATTCGCCCCAAAACCGTTCTAAAAATAAACTGGTCCGTGAAAACGCCGTGACACGAGCGCATGGAAGTTGCTCTTTCCGGGTTATGGGCTCCTCCTACGTCACGCAACAATACCTTCTTTCCCCTCGAATCATGTCGTTTCTTTTGGTCACGTGGTTTGTACAAAGTGTGGACGAGAATGGCAACAGCGATGCGTGGCGAGGCAAAGAACGGCTGTGTGAGAAAGCACATGGAAGACTGTTCTCTTTTAAAAAAATTAAAGCAACCTGCGTTCAACAGATTTTTCATAAAGTGACATTTGGACATTACCTTTTGCCACAAAAAATAGATGTTCTGGCCGATCTCCCTGGTTCACAATAACTTTGCCCGCTGGATATTCCTAACGAGAACAAGTAATGGAGTAATATAAATTAAAAACGAAAATTAGCACATTTCGAAACTAAGGCTGTAATATTAAGTGTCCCTCTGTTTTCGGGTTTCATAAAGTACGACATAGCCGCAAGTCTCATAATGTCAGGTTTTACTCAGGAAAATTTGCTCAACTGGAAATAAGCTTGCCGAAGTAAAATGTGATAGGGAAAAGTTGCCATTCATCTGGCTTGAGTTCATTCCGGTTTCCATTGGCTGAGGCGAAGAGAACGTAACAACCTCTACTCCTCCATAAAAGGGATGCTTGTCTTAGAATCGACAAACTAGAGAAACAGTAAACAAAACCGCTTTGGCAAGCTTTTAAAATTAACAAAACAAACACAAATGTCACCAGCAAAGCCAAATATTGTGATAAGGCCGAGATCAAAATTAAGACTTTTGATCTTTCCAACCATCAAACACGGGAGAGTAAGCATGTGGTTCAATCAAATTTAACGAAAGTCTATATTTCAGCAAGAGAATGACCATAAGAAAATAAATTGCTTCGAAATGATGAACGTGTCATTGGTTCTAACGTAAGATCACCTATTTAGGTCACGATAATTACAATCAGTAAAATGGGACTTAATGGGCAGCCTGTCGTTACGATAAAATGTACAGTTTTCGCTTTTATTGATGTTTTAAAAAGTATGTTAACAAGTTACTCCAGTTATCTCTTAAGACTTACGGTTCCTTTTTGTCCAAGGCCGATTGAAAATTCACATACAAGCAACATAAAAATGCAAACTAAAGTTCAAATTCAGTCTTATCTATGAAAAATGTAAAACTTTGCTCCTACATGCATATGTACTTCAAGCATCCTTTCTTAAACGATTCGTTACCATTGGAGACATAAAATTCCTATCAAATATTATTTTATTTTAGTTTCCAACAGAGAACAAACACCCTGCTTTGACTTTGTAATGAGATCAGTTATAACAACCAAACTTGCATTTCGCCGCCGCGAAAAATAAACACGACAGGAAAAAAGAAAAGCTTGGAAAATCCTCATTAAATCATGTATATAACAAACAAAGGTATAAAATAATGTTCTTACCTGTCTGGCCATCATAGCAACTAATTTCTTCTTCTCGTCCGTGGGAAGAGCTTTTAAAGCAAGAACCTCCTCAATAAAATTTTCAATCTCTCGAACATATTTATTCTGAACTTTTTTCACTGCTCGATGAAACTGCTCGCGGTCGACCCGTATAAACTCGCTAACTTCTATAGTTCGTATGCTATCAGGCGGTGGATAATCAAATTCTGGACCATCTCCGGACACTAAGCCCAGATATTCCCCTGCCACGTGAGTATAGTTTATATCACAGTCATTTGGGTTTTTCGGCGAGTTCTCGCCTTGACTAAAAACACCGTTGCTTATCGCATACCTTGCTTCCACTGAACCGTTCAAAATGTAATAACAAGACAAGCATTTCTCTCCATTTTTCTTGAAGATGTCGACATCTGCGTCGAATTTTTCGTACGTGACAACAAAGCACAGAGCTTCCTTAAGGAACTGGAGGCCTTTGTGTATGTCCTTCAACGCCGATACAACTGGTTTTATCGTGTGAAGTTCCTCGGTCGATCGCCTTTGGCTTAGAGGACGTTGCAAAATGTAGAGAATTTTGTCCGTTAGTACAATGCCCGCTTGCGCTTTAAAAAGCCTCTTGTTGAAAACAGGCGGTAGTTTTTGTACAGGAAACTGTGGCCGTGTTTTACACAAAATTGACATCATAAAACATGTACAGTCCAAACTCAACTCAGCGATGACTTTGACATCAAACGCTTCACTTCACTCTTGGCTGTATATCGCCTTTCCATTTTATAAATTTAACGTTTCATTCTTGATTGGAATGTTAACTTTTCGCTGTCATTTTAAAGGTGAAACGCCAGTTGATATTTTGCGACTACGCCATAAACAAATCTCGTAGCCAAGCGAAGGTTATGCAAATGACGTTCCTCTAAGCAGGTGTAACACTCCATTATGCGTTTGTAACGTCAGGTTTTTGTCAATAATTATCACTACATTATAAGGAATTGCCTCCTTCTAGAATAAGATTTATTACTATACCCCCATCAGGATCAGCAAATAACTGATATGACACTCCTGGCTGGTCAATAATAAGCTTATCCAATTGAAGAAAGTTATTTCATCGGAAATCTCTTCTTTAATATGCAAATTTCGTTTAATATACATTATTTCTCGGTCGCACTATTAATATATGGATTTAGCCGGGGCTAAAAACGGAGCTCTGGTTAATATACTTATAAACAAAAATAAATAAATAAATCGTGTAATGCTAAACGGGTACGGCAATGAAAGTGGCATCAAGATCAATAGATCTAATTAGCAAAACAACAAATTTGCACGTGCAGCACACTTTTTTTCTATGATTAGCCAAAAACAAATTTGCACATGCAGCGCTCTTTTTGTCTTTCTTTGCCGATGTTTTGCACGACTATAATACCGTTTTGTACGACTAAAACGTCAAACGTCCTAGTTACACTTTATAGTTTGAGGAGGAATTGTCGTATGTGCTTACCAAAGATTTTGTTTCCTGTGTTCATGTTCGCTTTCATTTTTTCACTGCCGCTCATTTTCACTTGGCCGCTAGCATTTCTCATTTTCTCATCGCCGTTATGAAAGTTTTTCTTCCGACAAAATCCGTCTCCCTAGCTCTTTCTCTGTTATCCACGTGAGTGTAAACATCAACAATAACGTCGAAAAAGACACGACTTTGTTAGTTTTTTTTTTCTCTCTAAAAGCAGGAGCCCATAGAAGTCAGGCGGCGATGCGATTTTCTTCCATTGCATTTGGGTTGCCGCACCTGTTGATTGAGTTATTTCATATGGTAGGCCTGTGGTGCGGACGGATGGTCGGTTGGTCACTCGGGCGGTGTATGGTCACGTGATTACCAAATTTTCTAGGATGGGTAGATTTACTTAGGTACGGGGCTCCGCAAGCGGGGGTTTGTCCCCCCCCCCCCCCCCCGGAGACTGCTTTACAAACTCTCAAACTACGGAATCAACAACGTTACCTTAACTTGGTTAAAAAGATTTCTGTCAATTAGGAAACAATGGGTAGTTCTTGAAGGGGCAATGTCTGATCAAGTTCCAGTGTCATCGGGAGTCCCACAGGGCTCTCTATTAGGTCCCATTTTATTCTTAGCCTATTTTTTAAAAATTTAAGTACGCGCGAGCAGTCAAACAAAAGGTCTGGAACGAGGCTGAAAACTGAGAGCGAGACTGGGAAGAGACGCTTTTTTCCCTCTCGCCTCACACATGGCTCGCGCACTTCGCGCGCGTAAGACTATTACGCCACGCTTTACCGATTTCTTTACTGATTTTGAGAAAAAAAAACCGACTGTTTTGCAGTCTACTATGTTGCCCAGTATCCGGGAAGCTGGCCCAGTATTCAGACACAACGTAATTGTACATAAATTTCGACAGACAAGCGACTTACGAGCTTCTCTTGCACTTGCAAAGTAGTCTGGCAATCGATTCCAAAAATATAACCTAGCATTGTGAAATAAAACATAACAAATGACTGGGGTATGGTGGGGAACGCGAGCGGCAGTTAAATGATATATTTCTTACTTCCTTGTCTAGGAACTTTTTCACTGATTTAAGGAAGGCATCCGTGGACATGCCGAAGCCGCGGTTTGCAAGCTGAATTAGCCAATCTGCAAACGACTTTTTTCCTTCATTTTTTCATCTTTAAAAAAAATTTGGAGAAGGGACCTCAATTCGACGGTCAAAGGTCACTCTCCTATTTAGTCTGACATGCAGTGTTGATTTCTTCATGCTCAGTCCCCACAATAAGCCTGCATTTCTAGCACTAACTCCTCCTTCTTTCACATCTCTCAATCCCTTTGCGACATTTTTCAGACTGTTGCAACCCCATCTGGGGAAAGTATGAGAATTCCAGGTTCAACTTCGACGCTTCCGGTTATTTATAGAAAATGCGGTCACGCGAAACAAGCCGAGCTAGGTACACTCCAAATCAAGTCGCCTCTAGCCTGTGAGAGCATCCGATGTTTTCGGCTCTAGTTTCAACGACGGACCGGAAATACGTCTGCGGTACGCAGGCCAAGTCGCCTCAGAATGAGTGAAGAATTTCACTGCGGAGTTGAGTAGAATTACATTTTAAGACTATATCGTATATCCTAAGCTTCAATTATAGTTATAGATATGAAATTAATCTTATCCGGACTGACTGTACACAGCTAATTCATCGATTCTGTACAGCAAAGAAAAAACTGTCCGAATACTGGGCACCTGACATCAATACTTAGTGAATGTTTCTGACCTCTGTTATTCCGAACAAATCGAATTTCAAAAAGAATTAATAAACTTTCTGAGAACCTGACTGCTTTAAGTATCTTCACTTTAAATATAAAACAGTTGCTTTGAAAATAGCACATATTACCCCGGGAGGGGGCGGGGGGG
>CALNXK010000036.1:1172500-1190000 GCA_942486035.1 Porites lobata
AGGTAGAGAGTATCGTAGAAATAGGCGTCATATTCATCTTACTCAGGAACCACCTGTTACTATAGTAAATGATGATCTCATTGATGAGTCACAGCCTGTAACTATGCAATCCAGTGTAAACTCTCCAAGTGTAACTAGAGAATCAGATGCTAACCTGGAACCAGACCCACCCGATGTTAATGCCGCCTCGGCTCCGCGTCGCTCTACTCGGGTTAGATCCGTTCCGGTTTGGCATAAGGATTATGTTATGTAACATAGTTGTATTGTAGACCCATCTATAGTTGAGTTGTTAACTTCTTGTTCCCGTTTTCACTTGTACTAGCATAAACTCTTTAAGACAGCCAAATAGCTTAAGAAGGGGGATGTTATGATAAGTTGGTTGTCCTGTGATTGTCACGTGATCTCGAGGATCACATGTAGGGTAAAACTACTGCAATAAAGCTCTTGAAGTTGAAGCTTACAGACGTATTTTCTCGTACTCATAACAGTAAGTAAAGATTTCATAATACAAAAACAAAGTGAAAAATTACGCGGATAAAATCGAACTACGATTCCGTGTCATCGTGACGCTGTTTTCAATATTTGAAACATACATAAAATCTGTAATTAATTGTAAAGTGACGCAAATAGTTTAGTTCGCAGTCCGGTCCAGTCCGATTGCACATTACGCCTAAGGGAAAGTGTCAATTCCCTAATTAGCAATATTTTATGGAGAAACAAACAATTTGCGTGACTTAAATGTTCTGTTTTGACATAAAATAAAAAAGAAGACCATTCTAACAGTTTAAGTACCATGACACCGAAACGCGGAGGGGTTTTATCCTCGTTTTAATTATATTTTTCACCTGTTTTTTATTCTGAATTCGAAAACGTTCAATACAGGGTAGATTTTTCAACTTCCTTCATTTTGTCTCAGTAAAAAATTCCCAAATGAAAGTCGGCTTCGGGGGCCAGGTGTTACAAATAAAGTTAATGGCAAGATTTAAAGCGAAACGCCCGTCTGAAAACTCTTTTACTTCGCTCATATTAAATCTTATTAGTTCCGTGACCAGGTGAGTTATACTTAGTCACGGGACCAATTCAACTTTTCAACTCCAAACTGGTCTGAGAATCCCAACCTTAACAAGTCTTCCAAATTCTGGGAGATAACTGCAACCGGTACATGCCAATGAACGGGTGATTTATTCATACAAAAATCAATTGAACCGGTTGCAGTATTTGATTCAAGAGTAAACGTGACATGACACCGTGTGACGGGGACATGACATACAACACAGGGAAGCGTTCTTCGATGGTCAGGGAAATTTAATACTGGATTTTTTCATCGTGGTTTGGGAGAGACAGAATGAAGTTCGTGCGCTTTTTGCTGTTGTGTTTCCTCGCCGTATGTTTATTGTGTTTCACAGCGATTTTGTTGCTTCCCAGAGTCAACGAAAAGAACATTATACGTTTGCCGAGCAAGGCGATTTCGGAATACGCTGATTTCTTCGCTGCCAAGTTCAGTCACGCGTACGGGTGAGTGAAAGCCGCTTGTGAACTTGTTCACTCTTTGCTGATTTCAATTGTTACGGTGTGTAGCGGCATTAAAAGCCGATTCGCCACGCCATCGAATCCTAGGTCACAAAAATCAAAAGCCACAGTGTTGGTATTCGTAACCACAATCAGCAACGCCGAGTGCAACCCAGGCAAACATCGATCACTATGAACATTTTCAGGCAGCTTTATTTTTCAAACGGGTTTGTTGTTTGTTTTTCATGAAGGAACTACAGCTCATCAGGAGCGATTTGATTGGTTATGTCTTTGAGCTGATATCCCCCTGTGATGTATTTGGGTTATATTTTTTAAATGCCACTGTCGTCAACAACTCGCCCGATCTAGACTCAATTCTTAGTAAAGTTTTCATTTACAGATTTCCTCAGTTTTGTGACTGCATGATGATGGTAAATCAGTTTACTATATTTTAAAGCCTCGTTATAACGAAGCGTGCTTGGAAGGTTTATGATTTAAACCCCTAGCCTGAAAATATTTTTGCCATCATTTCGCGACCCGTGAAATGAACAAATGGCATGGTGGTAACACAGTGGCGGCGTCGCGGAATGGTGGCTGTTGACCCATAAAAGGATTTTATATCATATGGGGCAGGAGACTGTCCTTTGGCGAGGCCCTTTTACCGAGCAGCAAAATGACAAATAAGCTCTTTAGGGATCTTTATTGAGTATTGAGAATCGAGGATCCTGATATTTTGCCCAAAGATCACAGGGGGTACTCCGGATTTCAAGTGAGGGGGTGATCGAATAAGGGGGGGGCGTAAGGCTTCCAACAAAACCCAAAAATTCCCTGGGCAAAAAATTGACCCCCAAAAAATCCCATGCCGAATTTCCGAACCTTCAAATTTTCCAGAAAGCATTCAATGATTTAACATGTGTCAGAGCCTATATTGCAGTATAAGTTTCAATATTTTATTCTTACCTTTAAAACGGAACTCAGTTTTATCAGAGTTAACTTTTCACCATTTCAAATATGATTTCAAAACAATGACTTTCAGATCGCAGAAAACTTTGCAAAGATGAAAGTTTATTCAGCTTGGAAAAGTTATTGACGTGAGCCGCACACTCATTCCAACTGAAGGCCTTGATGATTCCCTTGAAACGTATGAAATTGAGAGGTAGTGTAGGTGAACCAGTATTCAAACACAATCGTTGTACCCCGGCGTTCACCACAAAAAATGTGGTCTGGGGTCGATCTTATATTATCACAAGTTAAGAAGACTTGCCAGCAACGGTTTCATTGCGTTCGAGGTACGAGATTTGTGTTGGGCTTTCTGTGCAATATTGGGTGCCCTGTGCAATTAATAAGGGAGGTTTTTTTCGAGATTGCATTTGTCGTCGTCGTCGACACACATTTGCCTCGCTTTGAGGCGCTTGCTTACGTTTTGCCTCACTTTGAAGAACTAACTGACGTAGTGATTCGTGCGTCCTCAAGCGTTTTCTGAGGTCTTTTATTGTCTTCATCTTTAAAAGTTTGCTGAATCTTCGTAAAGCGTACATATTTCAAGAGTTTGCTGAAGGTCTACTATCGATCTGTCTTTGCTGAATCCTTTAAAACGTTCATCTTTCAAAAGTTTCGGCTGCCGTTGTACCACAAAGTAAATCTACCGAGTTGTGTAGCTCGGCGGCCGTTGTGGCACAAAGTAAATCTACATAGTTGTGTAGCTCGGCGGCCGTTGTGCCACAAAGTAAATCTACCGAGATGTGAAGCTCGGAGGCGCCGTTTCATCGAGACTTGTGATATTTTCGGCACCGGACAAAGGAACATTTTAGCTCTATGTTATTTATTCAGAAAAACTTATAAACAGCCTACAGTAGCTCCACTCAAGTCACTGAAATCAACACACTCGGCACTCGCTGGAGAGTGGTTTCCATATGATAGCTGAACTTTTTTTCTCAGCGATCCGACACCGATCACAGCGATCGTAGCGATCATATGGAAACTGAGCTTAATCCATCGCAATAATCATCCGCCCTTCCTCCTCAACTCCTACCTGTACGCCTTACAAACATATCGAACGCACTCTTCTAAGCTCCAATTACTCCTAGAGTTTTATAGTAAATTTCAGTTATTGTCTACATGTGGAATTCCCAATAAACAAAGTTAATGATTACATCTAAAACTTTGTCAACTGTTTGCTTTTTAATAACACGTGGACCGGGTTGTTCAAAGCTTGGTTAAGATAATCCAGGCGAGGGTTAGTGCGAAATTTGAATTCAGATGTGAAAGCTTCATTTTGTCAACAAGTTGATGGTTGGACGCTGTTAAAAATAACAGAGAAAATTACCCAAAGAAACGTTTTTGAACAAAAGAAAAAGAGACCCGGATTAAGCGCTGACCGGCCTTCGAAAAACTGCGCCCTGTAGAACATCTATTGCACCTGTAAAACAAAAAGTTCTTTTTACTCTCCCGACGCATTCTGGACAGTGTCTCCTCAACTTACAACCACTTGAGACGAACCATACGACACCACTCTGATCACTAGCCTTCAAAACCTGTTTATAATGATACACAGTTCAAATAGAGAATTCACTGTACGCAACCCTTACGTTCAAAGTTACTAACGACCTTGTACCTCTGGCATTGTTTGTGACGTTGGCCACGCAGCCAGCGAAGTATTCTACCGCGCTTTAGTCTCATCCCGTCCTTCATTTATTTCGAATCGTCCCAAAAAAATACTTTCCTAATTTTCCTATCCAAAAAAATCCCGGGGAATCGAAAATTTCAAACAAACAAAAAATCCTTTGATCATCTCCATCACTTGAAATCCGGTGTACCCCTGCACTCGCACATTTCTCCTTTTTCTACGCGATGTATTTACAAGGAAGGTAGTTTTACCATGGCGCTACATCAGTGCTAGGGTTGCCTTAGCAAGAGAATTACCCTACCTGCCTTGTAAACGCTTGGCCTGCAGCGCAGCCGTATTTTGGGTGGGCGAAAGCTGCCCGTTTTTATGTTCGTATTGTAACGTTTTAGCCGCCGTCGTTTTTGGTCTTATGACAGAGGAAGATTGGGGAATGTAGAAATAGCAATCCTTAGGACCGGTTATTTAAACGAAATGTAACCTAAGCCGCCGTTATGATAAATCTTTGGATCTCCAGATCTCTTCCTTAGTGGCTTATTTTAAAAAGATAAATACTTTTCTAGTCTACACTATAATGTCTTCATAAAACTTTCACAATTAATGGTGTTTAGGTAAAACCGTTGGGCAAATTGAAAATGGCTTAGATCCTGGTTTTGTTAAACACTGGCTAAACTTTGTTTGAATAACTTCGCCCTTAGGGTTTCTTAGGGGGAAAGAAGGAGATGGGAGAGTGGAGGAGAGAAAAAATGCTTCTATTTTCAGTTTTTATGTTGCTGTTGTTGTTTGTAGCAACGAAGAAGCAAATATCAAGGCAGTTGGTTCGTCAAGAAAACAGTCCGTTCCTGCTGGTCTCCTGGCGCCACAGAACGGAGAGCTGAATTTAAGAAATGTCAGCAACGTTGATCGCGAGTTTGAAGAATTATTGAGGAACGTAAATGACCAGGATGAGGAAAACAGCAAAGAGTCGTTAGAAGGCACGAACCAAGAGGCATCGACAGAAACAGGAATTCTTAAATATGACGAATTAAGGTAAAGAAATTCTGGTCTTTATCAGGCGCAAACTTAAACTTATTTCATCATAAACGGAGTTTAAATCTAGCTGGATTTTTTGAAAACGTTACTGCCAAATGGACCTCTTCCGTCCAACAGATTTTTTTGGTCAAAAACTATCTCCAAAGTATCCATTATAAGAACTAAGAGAGTCCCATTGCTTTGTTCTCTTCTCCTCCTTTCTTCCTAATCGCTCTTTCTCTTTCTCCTGTCCTTTTCCTTCGTTTCTGTTATATTCGAACTTCTCGGGCGCAAAAACCTGACTTTTGACGCTTTTTGGCTTCAGTGACTGCACATTTCGCTAGGTTCGTCTTCAGAAAATCGCCTAGATAAACAGACGTACCTCTCTATGCGACCACTCGTCGTAAGCGACCAACTACATTGTATTCAAAACACCAGAATTTTCCCAGTCTAATCACTATAATTTGGAACCCCTCGTAAGCGACCGCGATCACCTTTTTTTTCGATGGCGGTTTTAGAATTTTCCATCGGAGGTTTATTCTCCCGTAAGCGACCAATTGAGACATGGTTCGATCACTTTGTTCGTTGTATGTACTACACTAGTCAGGGTATGCGAAGACCTTTTTGTGACAACATGAAACTACACATTTGATAGGTTAGTAGAAACTGCACGCAATGCGTTCTTCTCTAAAATGTACGTGTGTGTCGATCCGGACCTTTTCTATGAATGGACCCTCTCTAGTAGTTCGATTTGTGTAAGCGATCACTAAATCGTTTCATTTTTGGTGGACGCTTACACGAGGTTCAACTGTATTAGAGAGATTTAGAGTGACGTTTACGGCAAACGGCAAACGTGAATTTATATCACGTGACCAAGTTTTCTCAACACCTGTTGTTTACTGCCCATTACTTCTGCAAAACGTTTAAGAATTTTTACGTCATTTTTATCCATAAAAATTGTTGAGCTGCTTTTATTTTTGCCTATTTTTTATTTTGAGAAATTCTTAACTCGAATCTGAAGTTTGCCGTTCCCCGGGTTCTCTCCTACCCGTCCTTACCGTGCGACGGGTAGGAGACAGAACCTGGGAACGAGATTTGTAAAGGTGACTCTTAACCTCTCTATTACCTGTTAGGTGGTCACGTGGTAGCAACTCGGTAATTAACAGTTTGTGATGTCGCTCGGTTGACATTTCGTAGCCTGTTCCAGTCGTTTAGAGAGTGGAATCAGAGAGCGGGGTAAAACTAGAGGGGAGGAGAGGGATGTGCTCTAACCCCCTACCCCAACCCCTTGATATTGTTCCTGCTCACATCTTTTATATACCGTAAATCCACTATTAAGCCCTCCCCCCCCTCTCTAATAGCCCCCCCTTTTTTCAGAGGAGGAAAGTTAATAAGCCCCCCCTCCAAGCCCCCCTCCAATCCTTATTCTTCGCAAAAAAATTAACGATTAACGTGGACTGATCAGTTATGGTTTATTCATAAAAATTACCGAAGAACGTGAGGTCGAAAGCACATTTTTGAAGGATAAGAATTTTGTTTTTGTTACTTTTAGGCTCCCACAAGTGAATTAAATACTTTTGACGGTGACTTTAATTGTACAATGCGTAAGTCTACTCCGTCTCATACCACGGTATTTTTGCTACAGGTGATGCGTTTCGCTAAATTAAATAAGCCCCCTCTCTTTTAAGCCCCCCCTCAAAAGTGCTTGAAAAAAATAAACCCCCGGGGGGCTTAATAGAGGATTTACGGTATTACAATTCTAACATGACTCCGAGGCTGTAGGGTCAAAATTGCAAAGTTTTCACGACTCCATCGTCTCGCAATTCCTAGAAGAGACGAGCACAAAGAAAGCCAAACCAAATATAGAAAAATTACCAGAAAGCCTCAGAGTCATGCCAGAATTTTGCTATGGGCTACTTGCTTAGAGCATGAGGAATGTAACAAGAATTGCACGTGATAGTTGACCAGTTATATAATAAGGTCTAGATTACATATCCTAAACTGTCGGACTGCTCTGAAATTTCGGCAGTCCTCTGAAAAAATTTTATTTCATCTTTCTCTATGCATTATTTCCTTTAAATCAGTTTCAGTCATTTATTATTTTTTTTCAACAGCTGCAAGCCTTATAACCACATCGCGTTTCTCAAAACACACAAAACCGGAAGTAGTACACTTACCAACATTCTGAACCGTTATGCGGATCTCCGAGAGCTCATAATCGCACTTCCGATGAGGCATCTTTACCGTTTCGGCTGGCCGAACTATTTCCACTGGAGTAGCGTCGACTTGTGGCGTCTTAATGGCAAACCTGCTAGTGTCCTGTGCAACCATGCACGTTACAGGAGACCGCTAATGGACGTAGTCTTGCACAGTGACACCAAGTTTATCACAATACTCCGTGATCCAGTATATCAATTTGAGTCAACGTTTAACTACATGGAATTGTATCGGTTTCTTAGACTGACCAATTACTCGAACCCTTTGGAGGTTTTTCTGACAAATCCCCGTGGTTACCTCAGAAACTTAGCAAGAACTGAAACGCCGTTCCCTGAATCAATGCATCTTGTGCGAAACGGAATGTTCTTTGATTTAGGACTGGCTCCTTTAGCACAGGACAACGATGAGGAAATTCTCAACGCCATAAAGAAAATCGAACATGAATTTACTTTGGTTCTTATGATGGAGTATTTCGACGAAAGCCTTGTTCTTCTCAAGCGAGAATTTTGCTGGGATTTAGACGATGTTATCTACATTAAACAAAATGAACGGAAAGTCGGTACAGATACTTCCAAAAAGGTTCTTTCTCTGCAGCTAAAAGAAAAGATACGCGCATGGAATAAAGCGGACGTGCTACTCTACGATCACTTTAACAAAACTTTCTGGGAGAAAATTAAACAACATGGACGTGGTTTCTACAAAGACCTCGAGGATTTAAGGCGAAAGAACCGTGAAATGTACCATGACTGTGTTTCACCAGAAGAAGTAACGGAAACTGCGTTTCGATTAACCGGAAAAATTCGAGGGTTTAAGCTTAACGAGGGAGTCTCTCGCTTTAACAAGTATTTATGCCAAAAACTGCTTAGAAATGAGATAGATTATATTAATTATTTTAGAGAAAAACTTCACCCGTACTCGGAGTATCAGAAGCAACTGAGAGCTGCGGGAAGGGCCCCACCTCTAGAACAAGCTGCAGGCAATATCATTACTAACAGGATTAAAGCAATGCGGGTCCGACTTTTAAATTCAACAGGAATCAGGGGTGTCCAATCGCAGCCCAGTCGTCAAACAGTACAAGACATTTCTCAAAGAGTACAGAGCGCCGCCCAAAACGTGCGGGTCGTCCCGAAAAGAGCGCAGGTCGCCGCCCAAAACGAACGATTGCAGAACGCCGCTCAAAATGTACGGGTCGTTCCTTAAGAATGACAGGTCATTATTGAAAGAGTGTAGTTTGGTCTCAGATATGCATGACGTTCCTACGAAAGTCATGGCTGTTCTTGAAGATAAAGCGCATTAATGTTTCCTTGGGTCTTTAACTCTAAGGGTGTCATTCCTCAAAGGACAAACTTTATGTCATCCAAAACGTAAGGCGGAGAAACTCGCTTTAACATAATTTAGGCCTAGAAACGTCGAACTTTTCATGAGACGCACCAAACTCTAATTTGGGTTGACTTAAATTAACTTAACGTCGTCTGTTGGATTAGAAGTCGAACTTAGGACACGTTAAACCAATCAACTGAATCAGCTCCGAAATAAATTTTCTCCCGAACGAGGCTTAATATACATTGTCATACAATTTTTAATTTATTATGTTAGTTCGTCGCAAAGGAAGATCGACATTTGTCCCAGAGACGATCTTCAGACGTGACGGATAGAATGTGTTGGACGATCCAAACTCATTCAGACGAACTTAACTGAGCCGGAAGTCGAAGTTTCAATGAACTTAACTCACTAAGTTTATTTCGTCTCATGAAAAGTTCGTCGTTTGGCCTAGGCCTTAGCGAGTCAAGTTCATGAAAAACTCGACATGCTTCTGGCTCAGTTAAGTTCGTCTGAATGAGTTTTGGTCGTCCGACACGTTCTATCCGTCTGCTTCAGACGGGTAGAGATCACGGACAGAACGTGCGAACTGATCGTCTCAGGGACAAACGTCGATCTTCACATGCGACGAACAAAACTAATAAATTGAAAATTTGTATGATAAAGCTTATTTAGCCTTTTTGGGGAGAATATTTATAACTAATCTGGTTTAGTTAATTGGTTCGACGCGTCCTAGGTTCGACGTCTGACCCAACAGACGATCTCAACTTAATTTAGGTCGACCCAAGTTAGAGTTTGGTTTGTCTCTTGAAAACTTTCGATGCTTGGCCTAGCCCTGGCTCTTAGTTAAAACACAACTTATTTAAGTAATGCTAAGCCCTTAGGATATCGCCTGCATGAATTCTTTTCTTACTTTACAGTTTACTGTAATATATTTAAAAAATGCTTGATTCCGTAGGGTTCTCTGTTAAAACCTGGTACAAGCGAGGAACGTTCGAGATGGTGAGCGCTTGATCTCATTGGATCATCTTTGTTGTTGCTAATGTTGTTGTTTTATCCTCAGAGACCCGGCCATACTCATTAAATCGTGTTACAGGTGAGATCGTCGCAGCCAAAGTTTACAACTTCTCGGAAGGGTTGCTCCTGGGTCTCTGAGGATGTTGTTGGTTTTACACTTTCTTGTTGCTGTTTCTTGAGTCTCTGTTCGTAAAAAATGTGCTAAGCACGCTCTTTCCTTGGTTTCAGCTCGTAGGTTTTGTCGTTATGTTCGACCTTGAGGCTTAACCAATTTTAACTTGATGTCTAAGGCCCTGTTTACAATGAGGGAGGGTAACCCTGGTGCTAGGGTTACCCTAGCAAGAGGGTTGCCCTAGCACTCGCATATTTCTTCTTCTTTTACACGACGTGTTTACAAGGCAGGTAGGGTTACCCTAGCGCAAGGGTAACCCTACCTGAATGCTGGGGTTACCCTAGCAAGAGGGTTTCCCTACCTACCTCGTAAACGCTCCTGCTAGGGATAACTCGCCTGCGCGGGACAACTTTACTCCGTCATGCGTGACCAGTAATCTTCTGACAATTTGAACGGAATTATCCAATTTCTGAGCTAAAATAAACATCTGAAGTATTTTCGGCATACGATGATAATATATTCACGTTTTTTTTTTCTTTTTTCGTGAATTTAACGTGTTTCCCATAGAGAACTTCAAGTTTTATTTCAAATCTTGGACGTTACAAAGATTGTCACGAGTGACGAAATAGAAACGCGTCATTAAAGATGGTAAAGTTGAACCGGGTGACAGGGTAACCCTACCAGACAGTGGAACTTGCTTTTAAACCACATCTAACTTGCTAGCGTAACCCTAGCACAAGGGTTACCCTCTGTCCTTCTAAACAGTCCCTAATACACGTAATCACTTTGAAGCATTCTGGTCTAATGCATTGTTTTGACAGATTTTCAGCAGTTTAACTCTTAAGGTGGCCCGAACCTATTTATGTGAGTGTTGGTTATGTTTTTAAATGGCGTTTTTCGGCAGGAACAGATTAACCGATTTATGGTTTTTTGGCATCTTTATTAAAGCAAAGAATGGTGGAACTTAAGATTTGTTCCGAAAAGAGAGGATAAAACTAGCGATCTCTGAGGCTCATTTTGCTAGGTTATGGAAAAATCTATCCCAGGATTTTGAAGTTATTTCCTTTTTTTGTGGACATATATGCTGATATCTCAAACGGTTTTATACCTAAAGAAAATAAACAACATTTTCTTTTAGCTCCACCATTTTTTATTAAGGATGCCAAAAATTGTACAAATCGTTTATATCTTTCCCGCTGAAAAACGCGATTCAAAAACATAGCCAACACGCATTGCATTGCATTCAACAGTGCTCTTGCAGTTAAGTCGGAATCCGTAGCCTTCATTTGCAAAGCTAAACGTTCGTTGCCATTTATGATTAGATCCAATTTAGATTCATGTAAACAAACTGTATTCAGGCGTGGATCCACACCAGTTTTCACCGTTTTACGGAAATCGGTCAGATTTTTCATAATAAATATATTTTTTATGATAAAAAACACCTCCCAATTTATTGAAGTCTGGCCAATATTCTGTCTGAATGACTCGGAAACCCATGAAAGGGTACTTAAAGGAGTGAACATCCAAAAAATTTTCCTGGGGAAGCCTCTCCCCGAACCCCCCTTAAAAGCTTGCACCTTCGGCGCTCGTTTCGGAATCGGTCGGTATTTTATATTTATCCTAGATCCACGTCTTTTATTATATATCAAGCAACACAGGAATAATTTTTTGAATAATTTTTTGTAAAACGTCAATCTTCATGAAAGAATTTATTTTACGTCTATTGTTAGGGTATGTTCTTTTTCAGAATAAAGTTTTGATAGAAAATTTAGCCGATTGATCTTTTTTTGACCTCTCAAACTGTTTATGCCGGAGAGTATGGAGTGGGTTACCGTATAGCGATACTCACGCCGATGTCACATATTGATATTAAAAGTTGGTTATGTTTGTAAAAAGTGATATCTCGTATTAGTGAATGGGGCTGAGTGTGAAATGAAGGATTTACAGTTTGTACGGAGAAAACCACCTTAAATGTGAGGCTGCAGTTGAAAACCCCTGACTTCACAGCACTCTTCGGAAATATTCGGAAATCATCGGAAATCGTTGAAATTTCCGGTGACTTTCGGATTTTGATGCCGGGGAGACGTTTCGAAAATCCTTTTAAGCTCAGAGGACCTTAACTATTTTGCCGCATTCCGCTCTCAATGTAGGGAGTATTTCCTAATTATGGCATCTTTTGGTTAGCAATTCTAATTTATAAGTTCCCTATGTAAATATACTTATTGTTCCCCCAGGTTAAGAACAGTTTGTACAATAGTATGCAAGATATTCGACATGTGGATTTTGTTGTTTGTTTTATTCAATTCTCACTCATCGCCGACCTTTAGATTTCTCTCGGAAGCCTTTTTTAACCATTTTTATCACAAAAAATGAGTTCTGACGATCACTGTAAATTTCAATTTATTTCTTATCTGAGTTTTGAAACCCCCGCTCAAACTGCGGACGAATTTTCTGTTTTGAAATTTCATTTTAATTAACGTTTAGCGCTCACTCTGTCGGAGATCACTTCAAATTAATACGTTGCTATGGAAATTGTGTTAATGCTAATAAAGGTGGTCCCAAAACAGACTTCTACTCGATATCCGATCTACTCAAACGTTCGATTCGTTTGCTCGTTTCCGTCGTGAAAGTTTCCCGGCGTTTGATTGTAATTTTGCCGACGTCGCCTCCTCATAGAAAGCTCGCAAAAAATGAATCTGATTCAGTTCGATCTGAATGCAAATATCAAGACCTAATTGTTGTACACGTTCCTAGCGAAGACAAATACAAGATTGGGCATTTGCTATAATCGATCCCGACAAATTCCGATCTATTCCACTTTTCTACAAGTCTTTATAAGCCCGACAACGCCGGCGCCGGTTTTCAACTCAAGAGTTTTGTACAACATTTGATTTTACAAGGGAAAACGTCTTCAAGCGGCAGTCAAAAGATGAAACGCGATAAGAGCCCTCTGTTGTGTTTTATTCAAGAAGGCAATGCGTGCTGAATAATGAAGGTTTTCCAGAGAGAATACTGAAAAGCAGATGGGGACTGGCTGTTCAAAATCGGTCGTGGTAGTCAGTGCGAATTGGAAACCAGAAGCACGAAGTTCTGCTTCGAACACGTCAACTACGGCAACTGGATCCACGATTAAGACGCTAGCCGAGGCCACAATGTAAGTAAAACATTTCTTATACATCTAACTTTATTAAAAGATGTTTTTATTTAAGAGCCGAACCGACATACTGGCACCCAATCCTCGCATTTAAAAGGGTAAGCATCCCCTACTGTGAGATTTCAGTCTTCGCAATGTAGCAGCGATTAAAATGAAAGACTTCTCTTCGGACCCGAAGGTTTTGTTTTGAACAAAAACAAATCCACTCTCAACTTAGGAAGCAGAGATAAGATGAAATATTTGCTGTAGTATCGCTGATGTAAATTTTTTTCGTTTTCCAATAGCATAAGGTTGCACTGACGAACATTTATTTTGAAATGCATCATACGAGCTTTTTAATTCATTCCTTAGTTAAGTCGAAATCACTGAGTGCCAGGTACAAAAAATTTCTTATTCGTCACAACAAATCTAAATCTCGGATGAAGCAAAAAAATTAACTGCATCAAAACGAGTATAAATGATAGAAAGATTTCGACCACATAAGTCATTTGAACACAGGTGGCAATTTGCAGGGAAAAAATGAAAATAAAGACGTCTGTTACTGGTGGGGCGATTGGATGAGATAGAGGCAACAGCTGATTCATGTTATGATCAAAGCGATTCTTTCATGATCGTTTTCCGTTCTTTCATTGGCTTAAGTAATAGCGTGCTTAGTTGCCAAAAAAGCTAATTTTGAGCGGAGTCTCCATTTGAATTGTAACAAACGACTACTTTCACTAAAACGAACGCGAGTCAGTATTTTCCAAGTTATCTCTAGAACCGATTCGAATACGCATGCTAATTTGCTTTTTCTTATGCCAAGTAGCTTGAAAACAATTTACTCAGCTTATGAATTTAAATATCACTAAAAGTAGTGACTTGTTTCGGTACTTATTGCAATACAAGTATACCATAAATTTTATAAGGCTTTTATATAAATCCAGGTCGAGAAGAAAGCCTTAAACACGCCGCGAGAATTTCAGTTTTTCGCCTAATTTTCATTACCCTCCTTTTTGTAATAGCTGTACGACCGCCATCGCATGCAGGTGTTAAGCGCGCGAAAGACAGAAAAAGGTTATTTCGCCACCGAAGTCAATTATTCTCTCATAAAATATGCACTAGTGTGTTGACACTTTTTTCAGACCGTCAAAGAAGGGGATGAAAGATGCGTTGGCGAGATGATGACTGCTTTAATTAGCGAAAACTGAAGCAAAATAAGGGTGTATAATTTTGCATTTGCCTTAGGAAAGACAAATCTTCGTACAGATTTTGTTAGCTTGTTCTCATGATCTCTGGCACGTCGTTCAATTTCTCATATCTACAAAACAGCAGTTTATTTTGTATTGGCCTTCAACAGATGATAACACAGCTCGTTTACATGTAAAATGAATTTGCAAAACGATTTCTTTTGGTTTCTTAAGCTGGCTGATTTTTATCTTTTTTATTTGTTGATCTCCCGTTAGGTTTAAAATAAATTATTCATATTCAACTGACACGTTCAGATAAACATGGTAAAATATGATCCAAATCATTAGCAGTTCTTTGATCAGTTTTAAAAGTTTTTCAAAGGTCTGTTTTTAAGGTATTTAGGTGAAACCTCCGAACCACTTCATAGGCGGCCGTGACTTTAATTTCCAACGATTATTCTTTTGTTTTAATGTTTACATTTCTTAAAGATTTGCATCTGGCTAGTTTGAAAGCTAAGCAATAAATTTTATGCTAGCGAAATTAATCTGCCCTGTGTGAGGGCTAGAAGCTACACCATTTAATACTGAAGTATTATAGTCTGGACCTAAAACGTTTTCAACAGTCAGACCCTGCACATGAGAAAACATAAAAAAGACGCATTGTTCAAAAATATTTTCCACTCCATTTGTTTACAAAGCTGCCTCTTTGCAGTCTACAGTTTTACTGTAGAAATTACCAAATTGATTATTTAAAAGTTTTGAGGTAAACCTTTTTCCTACGTAAAACCGACAGAAACAGGCGTTGACAAACATGTCGAACATGGTGTATCAGTTTCAAGATTTGCTTTTTCTTCACAAACGTACAAATAAGAATTGAAGCAGCCAAAAATAACAGATATGATGAAACCTCGTTACTATGGAGACTGAGGGAGCCATAGAAAGTGTCCGTATTAACGGGGTGTCCGTGGCGGCTTTCTTTCCCCAGGAGCAAAGCAGGGTCCGTGATAACGTGGTGTCCGTATAGCGTGGTTTGACTTCACCGAAAGAAAGTTAAAATTTTAGACAATAGCTTTCAGGGAAACAAAAACAATAACGGCCATTTTTTTTAAACATAAAAGTTTCAGTTCAACATGATAGCATCTCACGTGGTCTTTCAATTTAATAATTGTACTTCAGGAAGCCATTCACAGTCTAAGAAGTCAAAAATTTATTTAAAAGCTGAGGAGACGTGCTTCATTTTGAATACGCCATCCCCCAAGTTATCAATCTTGTGTAGCATAACTAGACAGCAAGGCACCGCGTATAGAACTGTTCGTTGGCGTTTATTTGATTGTTGCACGTACGGATTTCGCCCCACAAATTTTAAAGTACAGCTGAACAAAAGCAGTAAGCCATAATAAACAGTCAGTACAACATAAAATAGCCACTCGATCTCTCTATAGCAATAAGTTAGACGACCTACGCTTTCACGGCAAGTGATGGCCGCTTTTCAATATTGGATCTTCCCTGGGAAGCGCAGAATCATATTCTAATCGACATTTGGAAAGAAAGCTTAGATTAACATATAATATCCATTGCTGAACGTTGCTAATGACCAAAATTCGTCCTTTTATGGGGCAGCTGTGTTTTTAGTGATTTAAAGTGCGCACTTAACTAAGTCACGTACAAAATTAAAACTTTGTCTAAAGAGAACTAGTGTACAAAGCCTTAATCCAGTAAGGACGTACCAAAAAGCCTTTCTGGAAAAAATAACAAGTTTACTACGTGTACCAAAAAGCTATGCATAGTGCTAATCAAAGGAAATAGTTTTGCAAACTAACAGAGTCATTACTGAACTGAATTAAAATGAATCATAATTTTTTAGAAAGGAAAATTTTTCGAAAGTTGCTTAGAAACTGTTTCACAGTTTTTTTCCGTTACAAAAGTATTTAAGGTTCAAAGTCCACGTCGTTTAGGAAAAAAAGCAAACAACTATTTCTTTCTATTCTTGTCCAGCTGGAGTCCATTTAAACTTAGTCGTTCTGAAGCAGAGGAATTGTTGTCAAGAGCGGAGCCTGGGGCCTTCGTATTCTCTCATGATATGACGTCAGAGTTATTTTTATCGATATGGTAAGAAGACACCGTACTTCCTTCATTTAAGATAAGCACTTCTCAGAATTTCCGAAATAAAGACTGGTTAAGTTATTTTCATTTTTTTGTTTTATTTTTTTGGGGGGGGAATTAATTCACAGTCTTATTGTCACCATTATTCTTAGAAACTAAGCTATTGCCACGAAATAAGAGCAAAGTAAAATAGGACAGTTAAGGTTCAATACGAGATGATAGCATGTTACAAACAGAGTTCTGAGATCTGCATGATATAAACAGATGGTCGCGACTGCGATTGCTCCTAATGATAGGCCCGCCAGAGTCCCCAAAGCAAACGTTTTGTCTCGTCGCGCAACGCTCCTCCCCAAGAAGGGGACAAGCGTTGCGTGACGAACATCGTAGGACACCGGGTCCGCCAATAATGAGACGATCGATTTCATAAATTTAATTCCTTTTTTAGTGTGGGAAAATATGTCTGTCATCACGCTGTTTTAGCTCGTGACCAGGGATATTACGTTGGCGCCAGGAAGTTCACGACCATCAGTGACGTGGTGGACTATTTCAAGGACCACCCTCTAGGAGAGATAACGTTAAAACAGGAGGTAAGATTGTAAATACATTTACGCATGATCCAACGCGCGTCAAAAATCGGAAATTAACATAACAATGGCGTTAAAAATCGCTTGAATGAATTTAAAACATTTGCGAACAACATTTAGTAGTATAAAGGATTGGAACTGAGAGACACTGTCCAATCCCATGAACCTCGCTTCAATTGTGTCTACTTCCGGTCTCTACCGTACGGAAGATAGAACCTGGGAAAGAGCGTTAAAGTCCCTTTACCTACAAATGAATGTCAAATATTCAATAGGCTATTCCTTATTCCGAAAGTAGATCGATAAAGATAGATTTATCGATTTAAGAGTTAGTAAAAGCTCCAGTAAGTGTACAATGAATACGGTATTAATTTCGCCTAAGCCATGCTGGCACTTGTCTTGCGCGGCATCTTTTTCAATTGCGGAAAAGTTAGGAACAAAAATTGTACTTCTAGTAAACAACAGTTACATCTAAAGTTAGGCTGAGTCAACTCCAGCAAAATGAAATCCAAATCCTGTATATTGAGTTTTTGTCTCTCAAAATATCTCTTGTGGGTCGGAAGTAGCACTACCAAGCAAATTTAGTCAAAAAAAAGGGGGAAAGATGATTACAGTTTTAGAAAATGTTTAGAAAATATTGGATTCTGGGGTTGTCGATAATTAAAATATGACGCTAATGATTAGTAA
>CALNXK010000036.1:1200000-1202500 GCA_942486035.1 Porites lobata
TGTTGATGAAATATAAGCCTCGACTTAATTATGCGGTTCTTGAAGTCCCTAAATCTTACAGAAAAAAAAATAGTTTTATGCAGTTTCTTAATTGGCAATTAGCTAGTGGTTTATTCCTTTAATAAAAATTATAGTGCTAATGCTAGTAATTGTAATTGTGATTAAGACATTGTCATTGAATACATTCTTCTTTCCTCGATTTTCAGGCATAGGCCCTGTTTTATAAGCCACACCTTAATGGGTAAAAAGATTGGCGTTCCTCCTTGAACACCCATATACGTATTTAAAATGTAATAAGCCGTACCAAAATGAGAAATTTACACCCCTAAACGAAATGACGAGTATCCGCGTCTATGTCGGTGATACGGGAGTTCTTGAATCACCCTCTACGCTTACTTCTATGGTTTTCTTGACTGCAGAAATCAAATTTTCTTTACCCCTGTACTGTATTTTTCTGACCAAGACGTTGAGCCAAGAGCGAAGAAAACACGCCAAGAAAACAACAATTCCATTGATTAGGTTGACCCACAACTTTCAAAAACCACCTGTTTCTAGAAAAAAAATTCTTGCCTCTCCAATATCAACCCAATATATTCAATTTGCACTTCTCTATTTTACAAAATAAAAGGTGGAATTTTTTTTCATACTCTTGACCCCGGGCGCACTCTATACGGGAAGGCTCCGCCCTGAGGACCAACCCCTTACCGTTTTATATATCATTTTTGCCGCAAAAGATACTCGTTTCGTATACCTTCTATCTATATTGACACATAGTACCCCTTTCACATACTTATTGTAGTTAATGGTCGATGGTGTTACCATTCAGTGAAATCTGTTCAGCAGTACTTTCACATAAGTGGTGCTATTTATTTAGTATGTAGTTCTAACTTTTGCCTCTGCGGATGAAATCCTATGTTGTTTCCATTCAAATGAAACCTTTTCAGCAGTACTTTCACATGGTACTATTTATTTAGTATGTATTTCTAACTTTTGAGTCTGTGGATGGTGTTACCATTCAAATGAAACCTCTTCAGCAGTACTTTCACATGGTACTATTTATTTAGTATGTATTTCTAACTTTTGAGTCTGTGGAATGTTTTATCCAGTGGATAAAACAATAAATTATTAATGGTTTCCCTAGTACAGTAAATACTCAGCTATTAAGATCCCCGGGGAGCTTATTTATTTCAAACACATTTGAGGGGTGGGATGGGGGGCTCAATAGAGATGGGGGGCTTATTTAATTCACCAAAGACGATGGTATCAGTTCTTCACAAAGAACTAGAAAACAAAGTAGAAAAGCTCAAGTACAAGAAATTGGAAGCCATGCAGCCGAAGATCAAAAACAAATCCAAACTTCCAGTTGGTGAGTAAACCATCCTGGATCAGTCCAAATGAAGTTCATACAGTCGTGATTGATTAATATAGTCTATCATTTGAAAAATAATAAGGGGAGGAGAGGGGGGTTAAAAGAGAGGGGGCGTATTAACTTTCTTCTCCTGAAAAAGGCGGGGCTTATCAGAGAGAGGGAGCTTATTTGAGAGGGGAGACTTAACAGAGGATTTACGGTATGCTTAGTCGCTGGATGGTGATTTATCTGGTGAATAGCACCATTCAACATTAGAACAACTGGGGCCAAGAGGTCTCAGATGCTGATCCTACTCTGACCACAAACTGAATTTGTTCTTGCCAATGTTTGTAAATTGAAAATCCAAGGTTAAATGCTATTACAACTCATGAAACCGTTCACTGTCCCATTTTTGTTGTTGTACCTTTAAAGGGACCATCTTGCTTTAACATGGACTAAGTCTAGCCTTGGGATGAGTATTAAAGGGAACCTCCACTCTTACTACAGAATAAGTTTAAATGGAATAAAATTATGTTGATAAACAAATTTGTTCGAAATTTGTCTTAAAAAAAGTGTTTATATCAGGAAAAGTGAATTTTAAAATCGCTTATTTTCACTTTCAAATTTCGCGGGCGCCGCCATCTTGAATAATTGTGACGTGTTACGGTTGCTCTATTGTTCAGACACAAAGAGCTTTTGTTTAAGAACAATAGGGCAACCATTACACGTCACAATTATTCAAGATGGCGACGCCTGCAAAATTTGAAAACAAAAATAGGCGAATGTAAAAGTTATTTCTTTCGGATACAAACGCTTTCTTTAAAAATATTTTAGATTGACTTGACTGTAACAGTTATTTCCTGTCATTTAAAGTTATCTTTTTGTTGAAGTGGAGGTTCCCTTTAAGACAGAATCCATTAGGCTATTGAGTAATTTTAATTTTCAGCGGACAAAAACCTTGTACCAGTCAAGAATAATTAAACAATTTCACATTCTTTTTTACATTTTTCAAGGGCTACAGATGTTATTAGTTACCTGTAATAACACCAAAGAGTGTTTCTCACGGGAACCCGAGAAAATAAATGTCAAATTTCACAAGAATTGTGAAAACACAGGTAAAATTCTGAAAATTTCATGTTTGTGCAGGATGTC
>CALNXK010000036.1:1207500-1210000 GCA_942486035.1 Porites lobata
CGCTTCTCGAGAAAAATTTCTTTTATTATCATCTGCATCAACTATCGCAGAATTAAAGCCATCGATTATATCGCCGAGCTGTATTATAAACATCGGCAAATGCTCTTCCGTTTTCCAGTGTGCAACTGCTTTCTGCAAACAACTCAAAGCGTTTCGATAACGCCGCCATTTTGTTTTGTGATAATTCTGCCGGTCGTCGAGATCGGCGTACTGTATATCAGTGATCAAACCAAATGAAAATAGATTCTTTCCTTCGATTTCTGGATGGCTGGCCATGGTGGTTTTCGCTCGCTGTTCGTTTATGACTGTTGGCAATGCACTGAAAAAAGATGAGACGCAAAACAAACAAATATGTAAGCGTCAGCCATCTTGGATCTCAACATCAGCGAATCAGAAGTGGTTTCGCTTGCCTGGGTTTTTTCCCGCAGGGGACTTCCCCTGCGGGGTTTTTTTTCCTAGCCCGGGGGTTTTCCCGTCCGAAAAACTTGCTGTGTTTGCCGCTTTCTTTGTTTCTTTGTTTCTTTCTATTCCGTTTTTTATTTTACTTTTTTTTTGTTTCCTCCTCTGCTAAGAAATATGCCTACTCCGCGCTTTCAAACGATCGATCGCTCCGCGACGCTCGTTAAGAAACTCGTGAGGACGACTTGTAGCTAATAAGGTGATACTCGGTAGAGAATTATCAAAGAGTGTCAAATGTTTTCGAAAAACACAAACGTTTCGGGTTTATGACCCTTCTTCACTGTGAGAAAATACTCTAGTACAGTGTTATGCACTAATCAGCGACCATCCCGAGGGGGTGGGTGACCCAAAACCAAGATTGTTTAACCAAAAACTACTAACGCCCCTCTCCTGGGGGCAAAGAAGTGTGCTCTGCCAAGTCAAAAGGTGCAATATTTCAAAAGAGTTCTATTTGCCATAATTAATTTTCTTCATATTATAAATATTTATAGTATTTACAGATCCCGTGGGTCTTCCCCCGGGGATCCTGCTACGAAAATACAAAAGCAATCCAACAACAACAAGTTTATTCAGTATTACCATTTTGTACAGGTGTTACCGATTAAAATAACAATAATAAACAGCTAAGTTTAAGGAAATGCAGATATGATGCAACGGTAGAATTAACTATGTTTCTTTCGTCTTTCAAATGCTTGAAAGATGAAATCAGCAGCTAGCCTGCTGATATGTGAAACAGTATTGTTAAAAAGAAAACAGACTTTATCATGGATATGACTGTAATTTGTAAATGTTAAATGTATTTCGGTCGTTGATTTTAATAAAAAGAGTCTTTCTCAAATCATTGTATTGATCACAGTGAAATAATATGTGCAGTTCATTTTCAACCGAATTTTGGTTGCCGTGATCACAGATTCTAAGGTCTTAAGAGTTTTGGGGATTGTAAATCTTCCAGTTTCTATTTTTAAATGATGATTTCCTATCCTAAATTTGGAAGCTACGCGCCTATGTTCACGATTCCGGATATGATTGATGAATTCAGAGTGATTTGTTTCATTTTTAAAGATGGAGTAGAATTTTAGTTTTTTATTTGTTCCTATCAAATTTAGCTGGTGGTTTTTCAGATGTTTTGACAAATTATTCTCAGCTTTGGATAGGAAAGTAGAAGGGTTTTTAAAGTTAACTGACTGTTGATGAATATTAAGTTGTGTACTCAAAAGATTTATTTTATTTATTAGACCTGATTTATTTTCTTCGGCCATTTTATCCGATATGTTTAAGCAGAGTTTAGCGATGCTGTCAGGGGGTTGATTTTCACGGTGAATTCAAAACTTGAAAATGTTCATTGTTATTTGTAACTTTAGAGATAATCTACCAAGTTCATTTCTCGATCCCCCCATCATGCACGCGCACGCACACGCCCATGCCCGCGCGCGTATGTTCCCGAGGTTACCCACCCCCCTCCCCTGCCGCCTAAAGATCATAAAAATGATCGGAGCGCGCCAATGATGCCCCGGTGCTGAGGATGGAAACATGAAAACTAGAGGTAGTTGTAGCTGGTCTGCTACAAAGCCGTTTTTAGATCTTTTTAGTGTCGTCACGCAACGTTGCTTGAGGACACTAAAAACGGCTGTGTGGCAGACAAACTAGTAGCAAGTTACCTCACACTCTCGATCAATTGTGAAAATAAGAGACAGTTCACAACCTACGTGTCACCCGAATGGAGAGCTTTCATGATGTCTTATTTCGGCTTAATTGCAGAATACCCAATATACCCAATATACCCAATATACCCAACCACTCAAACAACAGCCTTCGTAGCCGCTGGATCTACCCCTTGACAGAAAGAGGTTCCACTTGATTGCAAAATCAATATACGTAAGAAACAACGAGCGGTTCTCTTTGGCGGCGAAATCATAAATGCAGCAGAACCCCTGAAGGGAAACGACAAAGAGTTCGAGTTATCGTGATAAATTTCAGTAACATTTTGATCAAGGGAAAAGAAATTTAGTTCGCGTTATAGCGGAATTCGACCCCGAGTTAT